>VWYK01014407.1:930-57637 GCA_013399775.1 Semnornis frantzii | reverse complement strand
GCCCGCCGGTCGCCCGGCGGGGACCATGTGAGGAGCCGGCGATAGCCCAGCAAGATGCAGAAGGGGATGCGGCTCAATGACGGGCACGTCACCTACCTGGGGCTGCTGGCGAAGAAGGACGGCGCCAGGAGGGGCTACCTGAGCAAGCGGGGCTCCGACAACACAAAATGGCACACCAAGTGGTTCGCGCTCCTGCACAACATGCTCTTCTACTTCGAGACCGACTCCAGCTCCCGGCCCTCGGGTCTCTACCTGCTCGAGGGCTGCGTCTGCGACCGGGCGCCCTCCCCCAAGCCCTCCCTCTCGGCCAAGGACTCCCTGGAGAAGCAGGTGGGCGACATGCGAGGGGTGTCCCCCCTACACACCACTTCCGACACCTCCTCGGGGCTGATGCCCCTGGGCCGATCCTGTCTGTTCCCTGGGGCTCCCGCTGCCCGGGACCTGCCCCACGCATGGCCGGGACTGGCCGTGACCAGGGGTCAATGGAAGGGGGAAAGCTCCCTGGGCCAAACCTGCTCCCCTTTCCCCGGGCTCCCCTCGCCGTCGCGCCCTGCCCGGTGCCATGGACCTGCCCCACGCGTGGCCAGTGCTGGGTGGTACTGGTGAGAGTGGCGGTTACCCGAGGGGCGATCCCCAGAGGGGCTCCGGTCACGCTGCCAGCGCACCCCAGGGCAGCGCCGAGTCCGTTCGCTGGGGGGGTGTCGGGCTCTGCCAGCCCTCTCTTTCCCCCCTCCCCCCCAATTAATTAGCCGCCAGTAATTAGCGGCGTGGCGCCCCCAGGCGGCTGCGGAGTCTCACGCGTGTCCGCGGAACTGGAGGGGCCAGGGACCCCCCCGGGTCTCCCGTGAGACCGTTCGGCTTTGCCATCCCCAGCCTGACGCAGCCCTCCCCCAGCCCCGTGTGGCCCCTCCAGGGGTTTACCAGGGGGTGAACCTACCCCCGTGGCTGGGGCAGCTGGGCCGTGGGTGTGTGGTGCCGGGGGCAGGGGGGGCACAGATCTCTCGTTTCTCGCAGTTTCACCCCGTTCCTCCTCCCCGCACATGACCCAGTCATGGACTCTAGTGGAAACACCCTGTGTGCCCTCCCCGGGCAGTGGGAGAAGGGCACCTGGTGCCCCTCATGCCACCTGCGTGGCTGACGCTTGGCTCCTGCCCAGATGCTGATGTCTGTGGGTGGAATGGCACCGAAATGGCAATGGTGGTGCAAGGCCTCAGGAGAATGAGGGTGTCCCCCCTCCCTGGGTAGTGCCAGCTGCTTGGATGGTGGCACCTTATAGACACAGGGCTTAGTGTCTACCCGCTCGCTGTGCCTGGGCAGGGTGGCACCAAGTGTGGCATAACAATGCTGGCCACCTCTGGCTTGTTTGTCTGGTGTTGGGGTGCATCTGAATAGCCTGACAGGGAAGGAGTTGGTGCCAATTTTGGGGGAAGGAAGGACTGGTTTCCAGTCTGGGAGTGCCCATCTCTGCCCATTGCTGCCAAAATCCAGCTTCACCATCGCAGATAAGAGCCTGCTGTGGTCACCCCTTGCCTGCTGTGCACGGAGCATGGCCATGCACCCGTGCATGCCCATGTCGCAGAGGGCACCAAGCATCCCTGGCAGGGAGGAGTGGGGTGCTTTTGGGGTGCTGGCATCCCAGGCTGGGTGCTGGCAGGGAGCACCCTGTGTTCTGGGTCCAGCTCTGCAGCTCTTGCATAATTCCTGCCCGGGCTGACTCTGGGAACGGTGGCAAGCAATGCTGGCAACTGCAGCCTGGCTCTGGGCACCCCTGGGCACAGCCGGAGGGAATGAACCTTGTCATTAATTACCCCTGGCAAATGAGGGCACGCTCAGCACCCCAAAAAGCCCTACCATAAGAGCAAGGCAATGCAATCCCACTGCTCATGGCATGGATCTTTGCTCCTGGCAGCTGGCAAGGGAATGTTTCCCTGTTGGGATCAAGATCCTGTTATTGTTTGGAGCAGCTGTTCCTCTGCTTGGCACCAGCACTGGGGCATCATGGGTGGCATGACCATGGCAACCAAGGGGGTCTGTGTCTTCAGCGGGGGTCACACTGCCCTCCTGTGCTGTCAGCCTCAGCTGGCGGCCTGTGGGATGTTGCTGTGTGTCCTGCTTCCATCTGCTGGCTTTCTGGGCATGCATCCCACTGGCTCTGGGCTTGGATCCCGCTGGCTCCCTGGGTTTCGATCCCACTGGCTCTGGGTTTGGATCTCTCTGTTTCTCTTGTTTTGGATCCTGCTGTTTCTCCATGTCCTGGCTTCTGTTTCATGCCAGGGGGATGGTTTTGGGCAGGCAAACCCCAGGGCAGAGCCTGGCAACCCCTTCCCACTGCAGGTGCCCCAGGAGCTTATTCTGGCTCAGGGCGTTGCTGCCGTCCCAGAATGTTCCCCTGGATCAGCGACAGGCCCATCACTTTGTACCCTGCCAGGACAGGTTCAGAGACAGTGCCCACCATGGGTGCCTGCTGCTTTGCCGGCTGAGCAGTGGCACATCAGAGAAGGGAAGCAGTGGAGTGTTTGTGGTGCAAGCATGCACCATGGGTGGCTGCAGGAGGTCTCCAAGGAGCCTCTCTGGGTTCTGCAGCCCAGATCAAATATTCCCTCTGTGGTGACCAGCTGGGTTGGTTCCATGGTTGCCAGCTAGGTTTGGCACTGCCAGGTCTTCCCATGGGGAGAAGGAAATTTCCTGCCTTGTCCATGATTACATTGGTTGTTGGCTGAGAGTATTTGTCCCCCTGGGTGGTGGCAGCTGGAGGACAGTGCTCCCTGCAGCAGGGCAGCTCCAACCTGGGCTTCATCCTTTAATGGAGCCTGGGAGGTCTCAAATCCTCTGCAGAGGAGGCAGAGGTTTAAAAGGTGGATCTTCAAAACCAGTGCTTGGGTGAGTATTTTTGCTGGGAACACCAAGTGGGTTTAGCCTGTGGTTGTGTGAGAGCAAAGGAGCAAAATTACTTGATAAACTGAGAACCCAAGGAGCAGTTTTGGCCACCTTCAGACTCTTTCTGGCCCTTTTCTTATCCTGTTTTCCCACACATGGAGCATTCTTCAAACCAGATTTATTTGAAAGCTATTTTTGTGCTAGGTGGCCTTCAGGCTGGCACCCTGAGAAGGGGTCTGCCAGGTCCTCCTGCACCACTCAAGCTTGATGCAGGACATTGGGCTGCTCATTGTAGTGGTGTCATGGGTGAGTGCCTGGCAGTGCTGGGCTAAGGTGTGTGGGGGAGTGAACCCTCCCTACTATTCCTCCATGGTGTCCTGGCCATGCCACCCCCAAAACCTGCTGTCCCCAGCCCCCTGAGGATATGGATGCTGGGATGTGGTTTCAGATGGTCACATCTCGTGCTCTTTGGTGGAAGGGGCAATGAGAATTCCCCAGGTCTGTGGTGGTGTGTTCCTGCAAAGACTGGGCAGGATGCAAGGTGTCCTGGGTGGGACTGCAGGTGGGATTGTAATGAGGGGCTGAGGAGGAGCAGAGGCAGGAGCTGCTCCATCCCCTGCAGGACCAGGATGGTCCCAATGGGGTGAGGCCTCTCCATGATTAGGCAGCAGGATCCCAGATGGGCTTGCTCCAAGGGTCCAGATTGGAGTCAGATCTGCATCCCCAGACCTTGGTACCATGACCTGTCCTTCACCAGCAGCCCTGGATGTCTCAGATGAGGGCCAACGTGATGACACCAAGTCAAGAGGCAGCACTGTGCAAACCCCTTGACTTTGAAGCTCAGAAGCTCTCTGGAGCAACCAATGCTTTATTACACAGAGCTTGGGAAGCTCCGTGGAAGCTCTGCACAGCCCACATCTGGGGATTTTCTTCCCCATCTCCAAAGTGGAAATGGGATAAGTTTGTCCATGCTGCCAGGGTGGGCCTCAGGAAGTGTTTGGTGCCATGATGCAAAGCTGAGGACCAGGTGATGCAAAGCTGAGGACCAGGAGTCAGTGGGTGGGCACATGTGGTATAGGAGAATGCTTGTGGAAGTGATTACCTCTGGCACACTGGGGAAGGAGATTGTTTTCCACCTCCCTGGAACATGTCTAGCTCTGGTCCTGCTTGCTTCCATGGAAAAAAACAGGTCCCTTCTCAGCAGCAGCAGCACAAGGAGCACTGGGCACTATGGGCACCCTGTCCAGTGGCACCCATCTGCTGGAAAGGCTGGAGGGAAGTGGAGCTGAGAGATGCTTGGGTGCCTTGGGTGACCTCATGGGACACTGCATACCTACAGCAGCCCCAACCAGGGTGGCAGCTCCAGTTCCCTCTGAGCCAAGCCCTCGTGGTCCTGCTGGTGGAGCCATTTCTGGCAACAGGAGAGCTCAGGAGCTGTTAGGGCACAGTGGCACAGACCATGGGGTTGGCGCTCATCCCTGCAAGCGGTTCACCTGAGCAGGGCTCCTGCTATGGTCAGGAAGGGTGAGCTGGGGACAAACATAGACCTGCTCTGCAGATGGGACTGGGCAGGTGCCTGCTGCTAGTCCTGTTGCTGCAGAGGTTGGTGATTGGCCGGTCAGAGCAGCCAGGCATTTGTTCACACTTTCTGCTCCAGCATTAGATGCAGCAGATGCCTTTGCTGGGTGATGCCGTCTCAGCTTCTGTGGCTATGGTGGTACTGACTGGGAATCCCTGGCTACTTCTGGCTGTGACTGGGAGAGATGTAGATGATGGGCTCCATCTCAGGCACCTCTGTTAAGGGCCTGGGGTTATCCTAACCATGGGCTAGATGAGTGGGAGCAGCAGCAGAGGACCCACAAGCAGTTTTGAACATGGTCCTGACTTGAGATGAACAGGGAAGGGCTTGAGCAGGGCACAGCTGCAGTCTTGGGGGACAGATCCCAGCTGCTTCTTCAGGCCAGCAGGAGAAGGGATTGTCCCCTTGTCCTGGGCACTGGTGAGGCCACACCTTGAATCCTGGGTCCAGTTTTGGGGCTCTCACTCCAAGAACAATGCATATGTGGTATGGGCGATGCCAGTGTGCCCACCTGCCAGCATTGCAGCAGATGAGGCTTCCAAGCCCACCTGATTTGGCTGGTGCCCACCCTTATAGTCTATCCTGAAGCAGAGAGCAGAAACTGCAGTATCGGGTTTTTTTTTCCTCCCTGTCAGCAAGGAGAGGAGCTGCCCAGCCACCCGTCTCCTCCTCCTGAGTGCCAGGTCCCCCCCGAGCAGGCTCTATGTAGGTCAGGAGTTAAAAGCTGCTCTGGATTTTCAGATGCATCCACCCAGAGCAGGGACTTCTCCTTCCATGCCCTTCCTGCCAGCTGCAGTAATCACCAGCACTGTCAGCTGCTACCTGTATGGCAAGGGGTGGACCTGGCATGGCAGGGAGCATCCCCATTGCAGAGGGATGGAAAAATCCCTGGGATGGGACAAAAAAACTGGGGAGGAAATGGGGATCTGTGGAATTGTGGGATCACAGAATTGTTTTGGCTGGAAGAGACCTTCCAGATTGTGGAGTCCAACCATGAACCCAGCTCTGCCAGGTCACCAACAAACTATGTCCCTTAGCACCACATCTCTGTGGGTTTGAAACCTGTCCAGGGATGGGGACTGCACCACTGCCCTGAGCAGACTGAGCCAGGGCTTGGCAACACCAAAGAGAAGAAATTGTTCCCCATGTCTGACCTAAACCTCCCCTGGGGTGACTTGAGGCCTTTGCTTCTTGTCCTGTCTCTTTGTTCTTTGGGAGAAGAGACCAACCCCACCTAGCTCTAACCTCCTTCCAGGGAGCTGTAGAGAGCCAGAAGGTTTCCCCTCAGCCTCCTCACCAGCCCTGTTCTCTAGACCCTTCACCAGCTTCATTGCCCTTCTCCAGAGCTTCTCCACCCCCTCAATGTCCATTTTCTGTTTGGAAATGGCACTGTTTTAAAGCTTCTTGGAATTTATTTATTATTTAATTAAGAGAAGCAAGCAGTGAAGTGAAGCCCTGCAGGAGCTCAGCTGGACCAGCAATAACTTTGCCCATGCAGCCCTGGTTCAGATTTGCCCTTTCTGCCAAGCCAGCGGATTTGTTGGTTTATCTGTGATGCTGTGGTGTGAATGCCAGCTTTAGAGTCCTGTGCCACCAGCCCTTTGCCCCGTTTGGACCTTGAGCTGATGGCTGGGCACTGACTGAGGCTGTGTGGGCAAACTGGGATGGCACAGACCAGCTGGGCATTGAGGAACTGAAGCCCCGACACCTCCTTGTTGGCTTTCGTTGAGGTTGTGGATGGTGGAGGAGCCCAAGTGGATGGGAACTGGCATCAGATGGGTATGGAAGTAGGTAAAATGCATCTTTGGGTATGCAGGGTCCCACATCTTGAGGTTCTGTAGTAAAAAGGTACCCATGTGCCAGGGCAGCAGGACCCATATCTTGGAGTGCAGTTTTACTTCTCCAGTGCTGGGTATGACAGGAGGGCAGAGCTGTTGCTGCACTGCCCATGCCAGCCCAGGGGCTCCAGCCAGGCAGGAGGACATTTGTGGGCAGACAGTGCCTGCACGTTACTTGGTATGTTTCCTTCGTTAATTCAAAGTCATTTGCTGAGGTTCTGGATGCACTCAAAACAAACTGGTGCCAGGATCTCTGGCTGGGTAAGACCTGTCAGATCATGGAGTCCAACCATTAACCCAGCACTGCCAGGTTGCCACTGAACCATGTCCCTCCACACCTTCTGAGGTGAAGATCAGAGCTGCTGGGACTTCTGCTATTCCAGCAGCTTCCCAGCCACTGGACTGGGATAGCTGGGAGTGATGGGGGAGCTGTGTCCATGTCCTTTCAGGAACTGGCTTTAACAGTATGTGGAGCAGGGAATTGGGACCAAACCATCCTGGTCACAACCCTGCAGTGATGCCCTGACCGTGGTGGGAAGCACTGGTCCCACATCATCGGGAAGCCACCATTTACAAAACCTTCAGGAGCTGGGATTAGCTGAGCCAGAAGCTGTCTGGTGGTGTGTCTGCATGTACCTTGATGAACAGGGGGCAAGGTGAAGCCTGTCCCTGGTCCCTTGGCCTGATCCCTGCCCCAGTCCTGCCACCCCTCATTTTAAAGTCCAGCAGGCCCTGAAGCTGCTTGAGGTGCTGCTTTCCCAAGGGTGCCAGTGAAGATCAAGGTGCTCTGACCTAGTGCCTGTTCCTGCTGTGGGCACAGGGCTCAGAGTGGGTGCTGCATGGTCCCATGGGAGCTGCAGTGCCTGGGAAGGGCAGCCCAAGACTCCCCAACCCATCCCCTCTCACCGGGCACGGACCAGCTTGAGGGAACTGTGCAGGCATCTCCCCATGTTCGGGTCCCGTGGGGCTCGTCTGAGCTCTGGTTGTTGGCATCGGTGAAACTGATTTCTCCACCTGGCACTGGAGTCTCAGGGGGCATTTGGGCTGAGAAGGGGCTTTCCCACCCCTATTGTCCCTGGGGCCAGTGTAGTGGGGCTGGGCAGTGCCCAGGCACAGCTGGTGGTCTGAGTTGGTGTTTCAGGAGGAGGATTTCCAGACCTGCCAAGCTGAGGAGCTCTTGCCGCTGCTGCTATTGGCAAGAGAAGGGACATGAGAGGTGGGCACAAAGCAGAGGCACAGAGCTGCTGCACACCCTCAGAGAGCCAGTGTTGGGGGAGAATTTTCCACCAGAGATGTCTCGGTGCCAATAAAAGCTTTGGGGGTGGGAGGGAGAAGAGGGGGGTGAGAAGTGAAGGGCTGCGGAGCTGCGGCAGCTCCAGCGGTGTCCTCCAGACAGGGGAGCTGCCAGCCTGGTGCCTGGAGCTCTGACCAGCTTAGCTGGACTGGGAGGAGGTGGGAGATGCACAATGGTGTCTTTTACCATGGAGAGGGCTCCATGAGGAGGAAGTTTGTCCACATGAGCAGCAGTAAACAGCACCTACAGGATCCTGGACAGAAGTACCTTCTCACTCCAAGAAGGACATTGAGGGGCCGGAGAAGGTCCAGAGAAGGGCAACAAAGCTGGTGAGGGGTCTGGAGAACAGGGCTGGTGAGGAACAACTGAGGGACCTGGGGTTGTTCAGCTTGGAGAAGTGGAGGCTGAGGGAAGACCTTGTGGCTCTGTACAGCTCTCTGAAAGGAGGCTGGAGGCAGGTAGGGGTTGGTCTCTTCTCCCAAGAATAGGGGACAGGTCAAGAGGAAATGGCCCTGTCACCCCATGGGAGGTTCAGGTTGAACATGAGGAACAATTTCTTGCTCTTGAGGGGTGTCAAGGCCTGTCCCAGGCTGGCCAGGACAGTGGTGGAGTCTCCATCCCTGGAGGGGCTTCAAAGCCCTGGAGGTGTGATGCTGAGAGAGTCATGGTTTGGTGGTGACCTGGCGCTTCCACAAGGTCACGCCAACAGCCAGTTGCCCCCAAGGGCTGTTTAAGGAGGGGGCTCTGGGGTGGCCCCAGGCCAATGCAAGGCCCCCAGGCTCCCCCTTCTCCTCCTTGGACCCAGATAGGCTGGGGCACTTCAGAGGGCGTTTCTCAGGCTGTCGCCCAGTGAGGTGAGCCCAAGGCATGACCCGGCAGCAGTGCCTGGCTGCCTCCCAGTTTCACCGGATCCTGCATCCGTCTGGATCAATCTACTCCCCGCGCTGGGGCTGGTTAGGGATGGGAAGGGGAGGAGAGTGCTTGGGGAGGCCGGGGAGGAGCCGCAGCTGCTGCAGGTGGGTTCAGTGGGGTCTTTGGCGCGGCGGGCGCTAGCTCAGCGCCCTGGCTGAGCCCGGGGGAGGCTCGGATGGCACGGGGTGGGCTTTTGCTGCTGGCTCTGTTCCCGCTGCCCGGTCACCCTCCAGCCCTGCAGGTGGGGCTGTCTCCTAGGAGACCTCAGCAGGCGGAAAGGCAGCCGCGGCCACGGGCGGGTTGGCACCGAGCACAATCAGCACAAACACTGCAAATGTCAAGGGAGGCTAAAAATAGCCTCGGCGCAGCCCTCGGAGCCTCCCGGCTCGCGTAGTGCCAGCCCCTGGCACCGGGAACTGCCCAGCATCCAGCCACAGGGCTTCGTGCCGGTGCCCGGTGAGCTGAGCACCCTTCCTCATCTTCTCCGTGCCCTGGGCAAGGGTTGCCCGTCGGGTGCTGCTCTTGGGTGGGTTTGAGTTTAGCTGGAGCCTGGCAGCATTTCCCCCCGGAGCATCTCCCAGCCCTGACCTCAGTCTCCTGGCCAGGAGCAGCATCTTGCCCCTTCTGCTTCGGTGGCAAACGTGGGGTTTGGGGGCGAGGTGGATCTTGAGGTGACTTCCCCTGTGCTTGCTCCCCCAGCACTACTTCACCGTTAACTTTAACCACGAGAACCAGAAGACCCTGGAGCTGAGGACAGAGGATGCCAAGGACTGCGATGAGTGGGTGGCAGCCATAGCTCATGCCAGGTATTGCCCTCTGCCAACCCTGACTAGGGCATGGGGGTGTTAGAGACAAAACTATGCCCAGGAGTGACTTGACAGAGCTGTGGGCACAGAGCTGTTGAGTGGAGAACTGCATGGTGCCTCTGACCCCCAACCCCATGTTGGGGACCCTCATGCCATGCAGGAGGCTGCATTCAGACATCCCCATGCCTGCCCAACCCCATCGCTGTCACATGCCACCATGGCAGGCTGGCACTTGTGCCAGGGCCTGCACGGTTCAAAAACCATCTGGAAAAGCGGTATTGGGCTGAAGGAGGTTTCTCCAAGTTGGTGGTTCTGTGCCAAGGGAAATGCCATATTTCTTGCTTGCTGTGGGAGGGTGGTCAGAAGCTGGCACAGTGAAGGAGGGTGCCAGGCTGGCAATGAGAAACATGGAGGCAGGTGGGTGTTATATGGAGGAGAGAGAAGCATCTTGACAAGAGCAGATGTTCCTAAGGACTTGTGCCACTCGTGTGCTCCTTCCCTGGAACAGGTGCCAGTGGAACAGGTTGCCTGGTTGTTGATGTCCCCTCCCTGGAGGTGTTCAAGGCCAGGTTGGATGAGGCCTTGAGTAACTTGGGCTAGTGGCAGGTGTCCCTGCCTGTGGCAAGGGGGGCTTGAAACTGGATGATCTTTAAGGTCACTTCCAACCCAAACCGTTCAATGAAATCTATGAACTGGTGGGACATGGAGGTGGGACCCTTTGCCAAGGTTGGTTGTTGTTTGGGGGTTGTTGTTTTGGGTTTTTTTTTTTTTGGTTTTTTTTTTTTTTGTCTCTTGCCCCATTTCCTTAAAATCTGCACCATCCAGAGGAACCGAAGTCCTCTCCAAACCAGTCCCAATAGCAGCATCCCCAACTGGGAGAGCTGCCTCCTGGTTGGTTCGCCCCTGAGGTACCCTGAGCCAGAGGGCCGAGGGCAGGAGAACCTCCCCGCAAAGACCCACAGTGAGCAGAGACCTCCCTGTCCATGCCCATCCTGGGGGTTGGCATGGGGGGTGGTGGGGAGGAAAGGTGCTGACACCCACATCCCCTGCAGCTACAGGACCCTGGCGACAGAGCACGAGGCGCTGATGCAGAAGTACCTCCATCTCCTGCAGATCGTGGAGACGGAGAAGACTGTTGCCAAGCAACTCCGGCAGCAGATCGAGGACGGGGAGATCGAGATCGAGCGCCTGAAGGCCGAGGTGAGAAGGCTGACATGGCCCTGCTGATGCTCCAGTGCTCCCCCGGGCCGACCCGCAGGTGGCATCGCTGCACTGCCAGGGACTGGGTGATGTGGCACAGGTGTCATCGGGGTGTCACGCTGGTTTGGATGGGCCAGTCTGGGCCCTTCTCTTATGTCACCTTCACTGCAGGTTTTCCTTTCAAGAGCCATGTGGCTGTGCCACCCTGGTGAGGGGTGTAGGGCTGGCTGTGATGCCCAGCACTGGGACGCTACTGTGGCAGGGAAGGGTATGCTTCAGCAGTGAGAGCTGGGGATGCGCTGATGAAGGGGTCATTGACTTCAGGAGTGGGTCTCCAGAGAGACCTTTTGGTGGCCTTTCAGAAAGCTGTCAGCAGATTCTGATAAGGGCCTGTTGTGACAGGACAAGGCATGATGGTTTGAGCTAAAAGAGGGAAATTCAGGCTGGAGAGAAGGGAGGAATGTTTGACACTGAGGGAGGTGAGAGCCTGGCCCAGGTTGCCCCAAGAGGCAGGAGATGCCATGCACCTGAAACTATTGCAGGTCAGGTTGTTCAGAACTCTGAACAATCTGGTCTAGTTGCAGATGTCCCTGCAGACTGCAGGGGTTTGGACTGGATGATCTTGAAATGTCCCTTCCCACCCAAACCAGTCTGAGGTCCCATGATTCTGACTCCCAAGGGGTGCCAAACCCTCTCTGGAAGCAGAGGTTTAGTGACAATGAAACTGAAGGAGGAGGGGTGCAGGGACAAGGTGCTAATGACTGAATTCAACAGCACAGATTCCATAGATTCACAGAATGATTTGGGTTGGAAGGAACCTTAAAGATCGTCCAGTTCCAATCCCCTGCCGTGGGCCGGGACACCTTCCACTAGCCCAGGTTGCTCAAGGTTCCATGCAACCTGTCCTTGAACGCCTCCAGGGAGGGGGTCCCCACAACCTCCCTGGGCAACCTGCTCCAGTGTCTCACCACCCTCACTGGAAAGAACTTGGCATTAAAGAAAGGGAAATGGGAGGAAAAGCTGCCGGGGTGGGTGCTCAGACCACATCACACAGAAACACCAGGGTCGGAAGTTCCGCCAGAGCGTGGAAGTTCCTCCAGAGCATGGAAAATCCACCTAATGTTCTAAGATTATCTGCTTCAGCCACCATCTCCCAGGAGGACAGAACCAGTACGGTGTGTCCCTGGATGAGGAGCTGAGCTGGAGGCACGTGCTGTTCCCAGGCACAGTGCAGTTGCCCTCATCTCCTGGGACATGCCAGGACATCCAAGGTGAGCACTCACCCACTTTGTGCCCACAGATCGCCTCCTTGCTGAAGGACCACGAGCGCATCCAGGCGGGCCAGAGCAGCGCGCCCAGTGATGACGACAGTGACATCAAGAAGATCAAGAAGGTGAGCGGTGGCTGTGGTGCAGCGCTGGGGACACGGCTGGTGCTCAGCGGGATCCTGCTGCTCCTGGTGGCCTGGCAGATGTTGGAGCAGTTGGTCTGAGGGAGCTGTCTGAGGAGGTGGATCTGCTGCTGGGGTTGTTTTTGAAGAGGAGAATGTTCCTGAGGAAGGGTTGGAAGCTCTTTGAGGTGTCCTAATGCACCTCTGTGTGGTTGGGTTCCCAGATGTGTGCTGGCTCCAGGGGGGCTTTTGGTGCCCCCTGTTCACCCAGTTCTATAAATATCTGAGGGATGGGTGTCAAGATGAAGGTGCCAGGCTCTTTTTGGTGGTGCCCAGCGATAGGACAAGGAACAACCGAGTACAAACTAGGACTTGGGAAGTTCCACCTAGATAGGAGGAAAAACTTCTTCAGTGTGAGGGTGCTGGAGCCCTGGAGCAGGCTGCCCAGAGAGGTGGCGGAGTCTCCTCTGGAGAGCTTCTGAACCCACCTGGACATTGTGATGCTGAGCAAGCTGCTGTGGGTGCCCCTGCTTTAGCAAGGTGGTTGGACTGGGTGATCTCCAGGGGTCCCTTCCTCCTACCATGCTGGGATTTGGGGATTCTGTGGTCTGGAGTTTCCTGGGGATGGTATTACAGGGCTGGGCAGGGTGTCCTCATCTGTGCAGGGTGAGGGATGCTTCTGGATGTGCTCCTGCATGACCTGCTCTTGGTGGTCCTGCTCTGGCAGGGAGGTTGGCCTGTATGATCTCTAGAGGTCCCTTCCAAGCCCTACCATTCTGTGGTTCCATGATTCACGGGGTGGTTGCTGCTCGCTGGCAGGTGCAGAGCTTCCTGCGGGGCTGGCTGTGCCGGCGGAAGTGGAAGACTATCATCCAGGACTACATCAGGTCCCCCCATGCCGACAGCATGCGCAAGCGGAACCAGGTTGTCTTCAGCATGCTGGAGGCCGAGGCCGAGTACGTCCAGCAGCTCCACATCCTGGTCAACAACTTCCTGCGGCCGCTGCGGATGGCTGCCAGCTCCAAGAAGCCTCCCATCACACATGATGACGTCAGCAGCATTTTCCTCAACAGGTCGGTGCCACCTGGGCCCCCAGCAGCTCTGCAGCTCTATGGCAGAGCCAAGCTGGCAGCCTCCGGCCAGGTGGGGCACTGCCCACACCGTGGCATACCTCGTGGGTGTTGGGGTGCTTGGTGCTAAGGGGGTCCTTGGGAGCTTGCAGCGCATCTGGTTGGCCTAGACGACCTTCAGAGGTTCCTTCCAACCCAAACCATTCTGTGATTCAGTGGATGGCAGCCATGGAGGGAAACTCACTATCTGCATGGGACACCTGTGCAAGCAGCCTGCTCAGCACTTGGCACCAACATGAGGTGACACAGGGGTTGATGCTCTGGTAGCAGGTCGAGGCTGCCAGGAGCCCATCTGTAGGAGGTGCTGGCTCTGGTGGTAGGGAGGATGGTGTGCTTGGGCATTGACAGCAGCCCATGGGTAACGGTGGAGGATCTCATGGGAGATGGTTTGGAGGGGCAGGTGTAGCCTCTCCTGCAGTTGCTGAAAAGTGTGCTGAGAGCAGCCATGCCCCGGAGGTGGCACTGACTCCAACCATGCCATGTTGGTGCCACCTGTGTCACCAGGATGTGCCAGGTTTAACAGCAGCTCTGTCATAGAATCCCAGACTGGTTTGGGTAGAAAGGGACATTCAAAGCTCATCCAGTCCAGCCCCTCTGCAACCAGCAGGGACATCAACTAGAGCAGTTTGCTCAGAGCCCCAAACAATCTGACCTGCAGTGGCTCCAGAGAAGGGACATCTCCCACCTCCCTGGGCAATGTGGGCCAGGTCGCACCATGCTCTGTAGTTGCAGATGTCCCTTCCCCCCCATAGGGAGTTTGGACTAAATGACTGTTAAAAGTTATTTCCAACCCAAACCATTCCATAATTCCCCAATTCTCTCTTCCTCTGTCCTCATCCATCATTCCCTGCCTGACTTGGAGACCTTCTCTGAACCCCCACCTTGTGCAGCCACCTCCCTGGGTCTTCCAGGTCCTGCCCTGCTCCCTTCTGTGCTGGTAACTTTGCCCTGATGCCTCACAGTTTGCTGTTGTCCATCTCTTTGCCCACCCCTTGGTTTCTCTTCCAGCGAAACCATCATGTTTTTGCACCAGATCTTCTACCAAGGCCTCAAGGCGAGGATATCCAGCTGGCCAACACTTGTGCTGGGTGAGTGCCCGTGGCCTCCTCACCTCCTCATCATCCTTCTCCAGCTCCACAGGCCCTTTGCAATGAGACGCAGCACCTCGTTGCTTGTTCATGTTGGTGGTGGAGGGGAAGACTGGAGCAAAAAAACCCAAACTCCAGCCAGTTTTGTGGGGTGTTGGAACAGGCTGCCTAGGGAGGTGGTGGAGTCACCATCCCTGAAGGTGTTCAAGAAATGTGTGGGCATGGCATTTTGGGACATGGTCTAGTGGTTGTGGAGGTGTTGGGTAGAGGGTTGGACTTGACGATCTTAGAAGGCTTTTCCAACCTTAATGACTCTGTGGTTCTGTTCTGTGGTTCCTGCCTTCCTGGCTCTTCTGGTCAGTGGAAGGGGTGGGCTGGTGCACCTTGGAGAGCTGATGCTGAAGAGCCTTGCTCTGCCCAATTAGACTCTTAACCCCCAAACTGGGCAGCAGTTGGGCTTGCACAAGCAGCATGAGGCCCCAGAGGTTGCCATAAGTGGGATTAGTGGGTAAGGAAAGTCTGGAGCCAGCGGGGCTGGACCATCACATCCACCTCCCCACCACCTCTCTGCTGGCAGCCGACCTGTTCGACATCCTGCTGCCCATGCTGAACATCTACCAGGAGTTTGTGAGGAACCACCAGTACAGCCTGCAGATCCTGGCCCACTGCAAGCAGAACCGGGACTTTGATAAGCTGCTCAAGCACTATGAAGCCAAGCCCGACTGCGAGGAGAGGACCCTGGAGACCTTCCTGACCTACCCCATGTTCCAGGTGACTGCTGGTGCCAGGATCAGTGGCGGGGATGCCACCTCTGGCAGCGAGGGATGGACTGGATGATGCAAACCTGAGCTCCAGAGCAGGCATCAGATAGTGGGGAGGAAAAGCTTGGGTGAAGATGGGCTGGAGCTGGACCCTCTGTGGTCCCACGCTGCTCAGAGACTTCCTCAGGTCCTGACTGGGCTGGTGGGTGCTGAGGGGTGCTTGATGCATGAAGCTGCTGGCTTTCTGGGTACCCCATGCTTCTGAGGCAAGGATGGGTCACAGCAGGGGCCTGGTTCAAACCCTGCACCCCGCCCTCTGCCCCCTCTTCATTAAGTTGGAGGAGCTTTGAAGCTCTCTGAGATCAGAGGCTCTAATGCATGGTGTCCCCAGGCATGGTGTCCTCAGCCATGGTGAATCTGGCCATGGCATCACCAGACATAGTGGCTCCAGGAGCAGCTCAGGGTGGGCACTCAGAGCTGTCTGTGTCCCCTCACTGTGCCATGGCTGATGCCCTGTTCTGCTGTGCCAGATCCCCAGGTACATCCTGACGCTGCACGAGCTGCTGGCCCACACCCCCCATGAGCATGTGGAGAGGAACAGCCTGGATTACGCCAAGTCCAAGCTGGAAGAGCTCTCCAGGTCAGACCCACCACTGCCCTCCCTGGCCTCAGGGCAGCCCTCAGCTTTGGGCAGGCTGGTGGCACCATGTGCCGCCCTTTGGAGGGGGGCAGATCCTGATCCACAGGGTTTGGAGAGGTACAGTGCCAATGGGACCATGTGGCCTGGGTGGAGATGGTGTTGGAGGAGCTATGCCATCCTGCTGGGGTGGGGCGCAGAAGAAGCTCAGGCCTTGATTCACTTGGAACCTGTTTGCCATCCCTGGTGAGGGTGAAACCCCTGGTGAGCTGTTGGCACAAGGAGATCTGCCTGCCCGTGCCAGAGGTGCTGTGGGTGGCACTGTGGGAAGCTTGCCCACGTCTCCAGCTGCCCGCACACCCTGCTTGGGCACAGCTTAGGCAGGACCTGCCCTCCCATTGCCCTCAAAGACTGAGCTGTTCCAGTGCCATCTCCTGTGCCGGTCTGGGGCTAGTGGGATGGGTTCTCAGCTGCTTCTGGACAAGGGCTGCATTTTCCAGGGCTCCTTGATGATGCAGCTTGGGGGGCTGGGGTGGTGCTGAAGGGCTGGCTCAACCCTCCCTGGTGCTGGTGGAACTGCTCCATGGGACAGGGTCAAGAGTGTCCAAGGTCTCCAGAGCAGGCAACCCATCAAATGGCCACAATTCCCAGTTTCTGCACCTCTCCCTCCTCAGACATCAGACCAGAGCATTCTCTGTGTCCCAGCATGGCGTGGTAGCACCAAGCCCAGCAGCACTCCTTGGTCCTGAGGAGATCCATGAAGTTCCCATCCCTTTTCCCACTCCTCAAGGAGCAGGGACGTTAGACAGGGCCGAGAGGGGATTTTTCTGCCCTAAACCTCAGTCTTGTGATTTCTGAGCACCAAACACTTGGGTTGGGATGCTCAGAAGTCCAGAGGTACAGCCCAGGCTGACGTTGTCACCTCCGAGCTGCAGGGCTGTAGATGTCACCTGTAACCCCTTGGTGTTCCTGTGGTTTGGGTCTCACCTGGGGCAGCCCCTCCCTGTGCCCAAAAGGATCTGCTGGGAAAACTGCAAAATCTGAGCCCTAGTTCTCTCCTCTTCCTCCTTCAGGATCATGCATGATGAGGTGAGTGAGACCGAGAACATCCGGAAGAACCTGGCCATTGAGAGGATGATCATTGAGGGCTGTGAGATTCTGCTGGACACCAGCCAGACCTTCGTCAGGCAAGGTACTGGCTTTGTGCCAGACTCCTTTCCCCCTCCCTTTCCTCCCACCTTCCCCACCCTTTTCTCTCCCGTTTCCCCCCCTTTTTCCTTCCTCCCCACCCCTTCCCTCCCTTTCTCCCCTTTCCCCTCCTTTCCTGTCCTCCTCTCTGTAGAAGGTGCATCTTGGATGCGTTTTAGATGTCATCAGTTTCCTACCACGAGAGGCGTAGAGGACTGCATCCTGAGCTCCTGGGTATGCCCAGGAAGAGCATCCAGGGGGTGCCAGGGTGCGCTGTGGGTAATGGGCTGTGACTGGTGCTCTCCCAGTCCCATCAGAGCACTCAGGAGGTGCCAGGGTGGGCTGGAAGCTGTGACTGGTGCTCTCTCAGTCCCACTGGTGCACCCAGGATGTGCCAGGGTGGGCTGGGAGCTGTGACTGGTGCTCTCTCAGTCCCACTGGTGCACCCAGGATGTGCCAGGGTGGGCTGGGAGCTGTGAGCAGTGCTGTGCCCCTGCAGGGTCGCTGATCCAGGTGCCCATGTCGGAGAAGGGCCGGGTGCCACGCGGGCGGCTGGGCTCGCTGTCGCTGCGCAAGGAGGGCGAGCGGCAGTGCTTCCTCTTCTCCAAGCACCTCATCATCTGCACCAGGGGCTCCGGGGGCAAGCTGCATCTCACCAAGGTGTGGAGGACACTGTGGAGGGACTGGTGCCTCCTGGGCTTGGAGCTGGTGCTGGGACAGAGGGAGAGGGCAGAGGCTGGCACTGGACTGACCAGGCTCTCCTGGTGATGCTGGTGTCCAGGGCCAACTTGCCCTCCCTGGGTGCATACTCCTGCAGACACCAGGCTGGGAGCAGTGGGTTTGCTGGTTTAAATTATTTTGAGAAACTCTCTTGCTTGAATTTCTCCAACCAGTTCCTCAAAACTTCTCTCCAAATCAAGCCTCAAATCCTGGAGGATTTGGCATGGTCCTGGCGCTTCGTCAGGGATGTGCCAACCTCTGAGCCATGGCAGATGAGCATAAATCAGAAATTGTTCATAAAAGATCCTGTCCTGAGGCAGAAACCTCAATGCCCCGTTTGAGGAGGAACTGAGGGGACAGCCCAGCTCTGTCTCTCAGGCTTCTAGTCTCCCCTAGTCTGCTCCCAGGACTCACTCCTTTTTAAAGTGGAAGTTTTGCAGTTGACTGAGCAAGAACCAACCAGGAGCTGCTGGCTGCTGGCACTCAGTGACCAGAGTGAGGGAGCTGCAACCCGTGGGGGTGGTCAGCAATGACAACCATAGGCTTTTGGGGACCCTGGTATGAAGCTGGTGTGACCTAACCCATGGACCAGGGGGCTGTGGGTTACATGGGGAGACCCACCCTGTCTCACCGGTCAGGATGTGGCCCCAGGCTGTGTCAGCACCCACAGCAGCAGTACCCCACCCTGCCCCCATCCTGGGGTGGTGGGAAGAATTATGGGATGGGGGTCTGGGGTCTAGCCTCCCAGCTGGGATCTGCCCCTGAGCCCCCACTCCCATCCCTGCAGAACGGCGTCATCTCCCTTATCGACTGCACACTGGTGGAGGAGCAGGAGAGCACTGACGAGGATGGTAGGTGCCCCCACCCCACCCGCGTGCCCAGGGCCCTGCTCAGCCCCTACCCATGTGTGCAGCCTGGAGGGGTGGGCTCATGGTTGTCCCAGCAGGTGCCAAGCAGACAGGGGTATCTCTAAAGCAAAACTGTGGTCACTCCAGGACCCTCTCTGCTGAGGTTCCAGAGAATCACTAACTGGTTTGGGCTGGAAGGGACCTTTGAAGAGCCTCTTGTCCAACCTGACTGCCATGGGCAGGGACACCTTCCACTGGACCAGGTTGCACAAGGCCCCATCCAACCTGAACTTGGACACTTCCCATGATGGGGCCTCCACAACCGCTTCCAGCAGCACCAGCATGGCAGAGTCTCCTGATGTGCACCCCAGGCAGCTTTGAGTGGTCACTCCATTGTGGGGGGTGGGCAAAGCCTGTGGCCAGGGACATGCCAAGGGTGTGGGTCCTGCTGGAGGCTGCACCTAATGCCAGAACCTTGGCATAAGGTTGCTGCTGAAAGCAGCTGCCATGATCCAGCATGGGGAGCAATGGCAGCATGGTCAGTGTTGCTGGTGTGCATGGTCCTGGCCATGGTGGCATCCAGGATGTTGCTGGTATCCAGCTGTGTGTTGTGAAACCAGCTACAGCAAGGCTGGAGCAAGTTCAAGTACTGAGCACTCAAGCAGGTCATGATTTGAAGCCCTCTGCTGTGAGGCCGGGCTGAGGGAGTTGGGGTCGTTCAGCCTGGAGAAGAGAAGGCTCCAGGGAGACCTTTTGGTGGCCTTTCAGGACTTCAAGGGGCCAGTCAGAAATCTGGGGGCAGACTTTTGGGCAGGGCCTGTTGTGACACGGCAAGGGGTGATAGTTTGAATCGAAAGAGGGAGATTCAGACTGGAGAAAAGGGAGAAATATTTGATGCTGAGGGTGGTGAGAGCCTGGCCCAGGTTACCCAGAGAGGTGAGGGATGCTCTATGCCTGGCACCATTGCAGCTCAGGTTGTTCGGGGCTTTGAACAGTCTGCTCTAGTTGCAGATGATTCTGCTGACTGCAGAGGGATGGACTGGATGAGCTTTAAGGTCCCTTCCCACCCAAACCAGTCTGGGATTCCATCTTTCCGTGATAATCTTGTCAAGTCTTTACTGTGTGCTAAACATGGACATCCAGACCTTCTCCTTCCTTTTGCACTCACGGAGCCTTTGCCCAGCAAGCCCATCCCAGCCTCACCACGGACACCCCCTAAACTGCTCAAAGATCAGATCCATAATGGGGTGATGGCCTGGGAGGTCTTCCAGTGGTCACTCTGTGGGATTTTTCTACTCCAAAGCGAAAGCATCAGGGCAAGACATTGACCATCTCGACTTCAAAATCGTGGTGGAGCCCAAAGATTCCTCATCCTTTACTGTGATCCTTGTGGCCTCATCCAGACAGGAGAAGGCTGCGTGGACCAGCGACATCAGCCAGGTAGGACAGGAAGAAGGTGTCATGGAGCAGCGCACAGGGCCTGTGTGGTGGCTCTGGGCACCCAGAACTGTCACATGATGTTTGCTGGGTGGCCTCGATCTGTGGCATCACCCAGCTAGGTCTGCACTCTGGGTGCTTTCCTGGCAACTGTGGGGCACTCGGCATCTGCTGTGGGCTGAGGTCGTGCTGCATCAGGCTGGGATTAGCAGCACAGATGGACCTTGGGCATCTGGGTTCCATGCAGAGGGGGATTTGGAGGTGAGTTCTCCAGTCTCGAGTAAAGGAGGCTGAGTGGAGACTTGACTCTCTGCAGCTCCCTGAAAGGAGACTGGAGCCAGGTGGGAGTTGGTCTCTTCTCCCAAGGAACAAAAAGCAGGACAAGAGAAGACAGCCTCAGGTTGCCTCAGGGGAAGTTTAGGTTGGACGTGAGGAACAATTTATTCCCCTCGAGGGTTGTTAAGGCCTGGCCCTGGAGGGCTTTCAGAGCTATGGAGATACGATGCTGAGAGGGTTAGGGTGGTGACCTGGCAGTGCTGGGTTGGACTTAATGTCAGAGGTCTTTCCTGACCCAAGAAATCTGTGACTCGATGTCTGAACCAGGCAGACAGTGGGGATGTCCTCACTGCCACCACTTTCTCCCACCACCCACCCATGTCTCTTCCAGTGTGTGGACAACATCCGCTGCAACGGCCTCATGATGAATGCCTTCGAGGAGAACTCCAAGGTCACTGTCCCCCAGATGATCAAGTGAGTGATGCTGTGCCTGGGCTCTGGAGAAGGCGCCAGGCTCTGCATAGCTCCATGGCACAACTGCTAGGAGCTGGCCCATGGCTTTGCTGTGTGCTCACTGGGGTGCAGGGCTATGCGGATAACATGCATAGTGCTGGAGGTGGGCTGGGTTCCCTAGTGTCACCTAGTATGAGGGGATCCAGACAAAGTTGGTGGGACACAATGGGTCGAGACCCAGTGGGGTATCTCCACATTGACCACCCATGTGGCTGTGAGTCTTCTGTTGCCTGGGAAGAGTCTCAGTCTTTGGGATGGTCTCTCAGGGATGGTCATTCCACGTGTTTCACCCACACCCCTGCCCACAGAGCCCTGTGTGATCATAGACCCATAGAATCACAGGATAGTTTGGGTTGGAAGAGACCTTAAAGATGATCTGGTTCCAACCCCCTTGCTGTGAACAGGGACACCTTCCACTAGATCAGGTTGCTGAAGGCCTCATCCCACCTGGCCTCAAACACCTCCGAGGAGGAGGTATCGACAACCTTTCTGGACAACCTGTTCCAGAGTCTCACCACCCTTGTACTGAAAAATTTCTTCCTAAGATCCAGTCTCAGTCTGCTCTCCCTCAGCTTCAAACCATTACCCTTATCCTGTCGCTAGACACCCTCAGGAAAAGTCCCTCTCCAGCCTTTCCATGGGTGATGTTCCCCCTCATCCTGGGGTGTGGATTCCCTAGCTTCTCCATGGGGATTTATCACAGAGTGTTAAGGGTTGGAAGGGACCTCCAGAGATCATGGAGTCCAACCCTCCTGCCACAGCAAGGATCACCCAGGGCAGGTTACACAGTGAAGGAGGCTCCTTCACTGCCAGGCACCCGTGCAGCTCGGGGGGGGCAGCTGCCGGCGTGGAGCAGCTCTCGGTGTGGTTGCAGGTGGCAGCAGAGGTGTCTTGTCTCCCTGCAGGTCTGACGCCAGCCTCTATTGTGATGATGTTGACATTAGGTTCAGTAAAACGATGAACTCCTGCAAGGTGCTGCAGATCCGCTACGCCAGCGTGGAGCGGCTGCTGGAGCGCCTGACCGACCTGCGCTTCCTCAGCATCGACTTCCTCAACACCTTCCTGCACTCCTACCGTGTCTTCACCACCGCCCTCGTTGTCCTTGACAAGCTCATCACCATCTACAAGAAGCCCATCAGTGCCATCCCTGCACGGTGAGGCTGCCTGGTATTGCTGCTGTGCCTGGCCCACTCACCGGCCCTGAGGAACCGGGTGGGTTCAGGGAGGGCTCCTGGGTCACTCCTCTGCTCCTCAGACCTGCCTGGCCCTGGTGCCACCTCAGGGCTCTTTCATAGCTTCATAGAATTGTAGAATGGTTTGGGTTGGAAAGAATCTTGAAGTCTGTCCAGTTCCAACCTTGTGACATGGACAGGGACACCTCCCACTAGAGCAGACTGCTCAAGACCTTTCACCTGGTCCCTGTGAGTTGTGATACCCTCAGGCTGGGGAAGAATCCCAGTCTGATTTGGGACCTTAAAACTCATCCAGTCCAATCCCGCAGCAGCCAGCAGGGATGTCAGCAACTACAGCAGGTAGCTCAGGGCCCCAAAATAACCTGGCCTGGAATGGTTCCAGGGATGGGGCATCTGCCACCTCTCTGAACAGCCTGGGCCAGAGTCTCACCAACCTCAGCATAAAAAAGAAATCTCAAAATTCGTAGAATGGTTTGCGTTGGAAGAAACTTTAAAGATTATCTAGTCCCAACCCAAGCTCTCTCCTCCTGGGAGGGCTGGGTGGTGGGAGCAGGGTAACAGGGGCTCATGGCAGCTGTACCATGCTCCGTGGATGCTCTGGAGACCCAGCACTGCTGGAGCTACTGGTGGGGACCTCCAGGAGCCCTTAGGCAGAACTAGGTGTGAGTTCAGCTGTCCTGTCCTTCCACCCAGGTCCCTGGAGCTCCTGTTTGCCAACAGCCAGAACAACAAACTGCTGTATGGAGAGCCCCCCAAGTCGCCCCGAGCCAATCGCAAGTTCTCCTCTCCTCCTCCTCTGTCCATCACCAAGTCCTCGTCCCCCAGCCGGCGCAGGAAGCTGTCCCTCAATATCCCCATCATCACGGGAGGCAAGGCGCTGGACCTGGCTGCCCTCAGCTGCTCCTCCAATGGCTATGCAAGCGTCTACTCCTCCATGGCCCCTTTCAGCAAGACCACCCTAGACATCAACAAACTCTATGTATCCAGCAGCTACCCCAACAAGATCCCTGATGAAGGAGAAGCAACCACCGAGAAGCAGGAGGAGCCACTGCCGAGCAAGCAGAGTGAGTCACTCTGGGTCTGTGGGAGGATGGGCACTGGGAGGGCCCAGGGAAGGCACTGGTTTTGGTGGGTGCTCAG
Source organism: Semnornis frantzii (assembly GCA_013399775.1). Lineage (NCBI taxonomy): Eukaryota > Metazoa > Chordata > Aves > Piciformes > Ramphastidae > Semnornis > Semnornis frantzii. The sequence continues at coordinate 34,810 of VWYK01014407.1, read as the reverse complement.
TGGAGGACACAGACGTGCAGTGGAGCAGGCACACCATACCCAGGTTGTTTGTGGCAGCCAGTGTGGCTGTGTGCTGCTGAGGGGTGGGCAGAGAGAGCTCTTGCCCCACCAGCAGGCATGCAGCAGCCCTCTGTGTACTGGGGAGACTAGTGGCAGTGGTGGTGTCGGAGGTTATGGTAGCGATGGCAGAGAGATGTCAGTGGTGGATCAGCAATAGTGTGGCTCCAGCTTTGGGCCCACCACTCCAAGAAGACCATGGAGGGGCTGGAGCCGGTCCAGAGAAGGGCAGCAAAGCTGATGAAGGGGCTGGAGAACAGGGCTGGTGAAGAGCAGCGTGGGGGACCTGGGGCTGTTCAGCTTGGAGAAAAGGAGGCTGAGGGGAGACCTTCTGGCTTTCTACAGCTCCCTGAAAGGAGATTGGAGCCAGGTGGGGGTTGGTCTTTTCTCCCAAGGAACAAGTGACAGGACAAGAGGAAATGGCCTCAAGTTACTCCATGGGAGGTTTAGGTTGGACATGAGGAACAATTTCTTGCCCTTGAGGCTTGTCAAGGCCTGTCTCAGGCTGCTCAAGGTGGTGGTGGAGTCCCCATCCCTGGACGGGCTTCAAAGCTGTGGGGATGTGGTGCTGAGGGGCATGGTTTGGTGGTGACCTGGCAGTGCTGGAGCAATGGTGAGACTTGATGATCTGTGAGATCTCTTCCAACCCAAACCATTCTGTGATTCCATGATTCTTCCTCTCTGAGGGTTGGGTGAGCACCTTCTGCCCCCGGGCAAGGGGGGAAACCCTGTGTGGGAGGTGGCCATAGCTGAGGGCAGAGAGCAACCCAGCCTGAGCTGGGGAGACAGGCTGCATCAGCTCATTCCACAGCCTTTCACTGGGAGGAAGACAGCCATGTCCTGCCCCACACAGGCTGGACCTCACTTATGGTCCCAGTGGGCAATATCTGGGCAGAGCCTTCCAGCTCTTTGTGGTAACAGAACAAGAAAACCACCCCAAAGCCCATGCACAAAATCCCGCCCACAGCAGCTGCAGGACTCTGTGTCCCTCCTTGCTGCTCAGTCACTTGTGCCCAGCTGGGATGCTGCAGGCTTTGGGAGGATTTGGAAGAGCTGCAATGCAGCAGGATGTGGCCATGCCCAGCAGGGATAGTGATGGGTTCCTGTTCCTCAGGCTCCGAGGTGTCTGTCCGGGAGGAGTCAGACACAGACCCCAACCAGAGCGATGAAGCTGAGGCTGAATCTTCCCCAACCAAATCTCCAACCACTCCCAAATCCATCAAGGGCAAAAATTCATCAGGTAAGGAGTGAGCCAGGAGCTGTCCTGCTTGGGGCCACCTGAACCTGGCCATGAGATGCTGCACGCGTGGAACGGAAGCAGATCTTCAGGGCTGTGGAGAAGGAGCAGGACTTCACCCTTTGTCTTCCTGAAAGAGGACAGAGAAGTGTCGATCCTCTGCCCATGTGACAGAGATGCTCTGCACATGCTGCTGGAACAAGTTGCCCAGGGAGGTTGTGGATGGCCCCTCCCTGGAGATGTTCAAGGCCAGGCTGCATGAGGCCTTGAGCAACCTGCTCTAGTGGAAGGTGTCTCTACCTGTGGCAGTGTATTGGAACTAGATAATCTCCCAGGTCCCTTCCAACCCAAACTATTCTGTTGTTCTTCTCAGCCCTTTCCTTCTCTCCCAGGGCTGATCTGGTGTTTTAGGAGCACCCAAGATGTGAGCTGCTGGAGACATGAGCCAGGGCTGCCATCAGTCTGTCTGCTCAAGTCTCCACTGCAGCCATCTGAACACCATCCCTAGCTCCCTCTGGACTGAACTCTTGCTAAAGCCATGCTGGAGAAGGTCTTTGTTGTGATGGCATCCAAACCTGCCTTAAACCATGAATTCCATCCAGTCTGTGCCCACCTAAAGCAAGCAGCCTTGTGGTGTTAGCTGCTGGCTGGCCTTAAACCAGACTGGAGAGGTGGGTACAGAGGAACCAACTGAGGTTCAACAAGGACAAGTGCAGAGTCCTGCATCTGAGGAGGAATAATCAACTGCACCAGTACAGGCTGGGAGGTGATCTGCTGAAGAGCAGTCCTGTGGAGAGGGACCTGGGAGTGCTGGTGGATAACAAGTTATCCATGGGACGGCAATGTGCCCTTGTGGCCAAGAAGGCCACTGGGATCCTGGAGTATATTAGGAAGAGTGTGTCCAGCAGATCAAGGGAGGTTCTCCTCCCCCTCTGCCCTGGTGAGACCTCATCTTGAGTATTGCATTCAGTTTTGGGCTTCCCCGTTTAGGAGGGACAGGGATCTGCTGGAGAATGTCCAGTGCAGGGCTGCAAGGACAGTTAGGGGGCTGAAGCACTGCCTGATGAGGAGAGGCTGAGGGACCTGGGGCTGCTTAGTCTGGAGAAGAGAATGTGGAGAGGGGATTTAATAAATGCTTATAAATATCTGAGGGCTGAGGGTCAGGATGGGAGGCAGGCTCTGCTCTGCCTGTGATAGGACAAGGAGCAATGGATGTAAGCTCCAGCACAGAAGGTTCCACCTCAACACAAGGGGGAGCTTCTTTGCTGTAAGGGTCACAGAGTGCTGGAACAGGCTGCCCAGAGAGGTTGTGGAGTCTCCTCTGGAGACTTTCAGGACCTGTCTGGATGCATTACTCTGTGATCTGAGCTAGATTGTCTGGTCCTNTGTGACAGTTTGGGAGTTCTCCCCCCCCCCACTTTGTAAAATGACCCAGACTAGAACTCATCCATCTGGAAGTTAAGGAATGAAGCTCTATTTACAGCTTAGCACAATATACAAGCAGATATATACACTATATACAGGAATATTTACAGAAATATACAAGGTAAAGGTAATACAGAAACACAACTCCCCTCCCAGAAATCAGAGACCCCAGGAGGGGCTCCCAACCACCCTTCCACCTTCTCCCCACCCCTATGCCTTACCCCAAGGTTTGCCTTATGTGCAATGTGAGTTTGGAGGATCGGCTAGGGGGGTTAGAAGGAAAGTGGTTAGTGAAGTTACTCAGCAGAGAGGAGAAGCCAGAAGCTGCTAGACAGCCCAAGAGACGAGTGTCTTATCTATGTTTATGTTCTTAGTTTTACCCATCCCAGAAAGCCTATGAGTGAAGTAGACATCACCATTGTTTCCTTTCCACAGCCTGTAATATAATCTTCCCTGTTGAAATATACCAATTAGCCTCAAACCAGCACACCACAGCGATGGTGCTGCCTTCTCCCCCTCCAGATTTCTCCTTGTTTTCCTACAACAACGGCGTGGTGATGACGTCCTGCCGGGAGCTGGACAGCAACCGCAGCGCCCTCTCCGCTGCCTCTGCCTTCGCCATCGCCACGGCGGGGGCCAACGAGGGCACCCCCACCAAGGAGAAGTACCGCAGGATGTCCCTCGCCAGTGCAGGTACCCTGCCTTGGGGAACACCGTTCTGAGGTGCTCATTCGCACTGTCCTTGGCTGAGTCACCCATGGCTGGGGGACAAGCGTTAGAGCACCCCCAGCCCAGCACCCACCCACTCTGGGTGCCTGGGCATCCTCAAGGTTGGGGATGCTTGGGGAGACCTGGCTGCTCCTCACAGCGCTCCTGAACGTCTGGATGAGGGGTTCCTGATGGAAATCTGAGGGTCTTGGGCAGTTTCAGGCTTCCCCACGGACCAGCGTAACGGGGACAAGGAGTTTGTGATCCGCAGGGCAGCCACCAACCGCGTCCTGAATGTGCTGCGGCACTGGGTCTCCAAGCACTCACAGGTGGGTGCCGGGGGGGTCCTGGTCACTCCCCACCCCCAGGCTCCAGATGGGAGGGCAATTTGGCACCTTCTAGTGCAGGAAAAGAATGGACACGGGGAGGAGATGGAAGCTGTAAAGCTGGGGAAGGGAAGTCCTTGCACAGAATGAGGGGCTGGTGGTGGACTGGGGCAGGACTGGCATCTGTGGGTCACCCCCCAGCTTGGCTTAGGAGAAGAGGAGCAGCTGCAGGGGCTGATTCCTGGTGGAGTTTCCATGCTGGGGTCAGAGTTAGGAAGCCTGGTGGCTTTTCTTGCTGTCCCTGGCTGCTGGGGCATGGAGTGGTGCTGTGCTGGTTAGCACACTGGGAAACCCTCGTGCCTCTCCCAGGCTGAGTGATGCCAATGGAATGGCACAGAATGAACATTCCTGCATGGTTCCTGTTTGTGGGCTGCTGAGAGGTGGGAATCTGGAAGGAAAAGGCAGGCTCAGCCTTCAGCCCACCCCATGCTGGCAGCATGGGGCTGTGGGTCTTGGCTGGATTACAGTAGGCAGGGAGCAGAGCACATCATGGTGTGTTGGTGCTGGACTTGCAGGACTTTGAAACCAACGAGGAGCTGAAGTTCAGGGTGATTGGCTTCCTGGAGGACGTCATCCACGACCCTGAGCTCCTGACCCAAGAGAGGAAGGCAGCCGCCAACATCATCAGGTGAAGTGCCATAGCTGGGGGTGGCTTCTCCCAGACAGTGGAGAGAAGGGAAAAATGTTTGACCCTTAGGCTGGTGAGAGCCTGGCCCAGGCTGCCCAGAGAGGTGGGAGATGCCCCATGCCTAGCACCATTGCAGCTCAGGTTGTCTGGGGCTCTGAACAACCTGCTCTAGTTGCAGATGATTCTGCTGACTGCAGAGGGTTGGACTGGATGCACTTGAAAGGTGCCTTCCTACCCAAACCAGTCTGGGATTCCATGATTCTAAGTTTCTGTGTGGATCTCATTGAGCCCATGGCTCTTCCTGCTGTTGGACAGTGGGACAGCACCAGGGCTCCCCATGGCTGTGGGCTCCTCTGATGAGCTCTGGCCACCCATACAGCGGCCATGACAGCAATGTCTTGCTGCCCAAGAGACACATGTGGGGCCAGCTGTGACCTTGGCTGAGGAGTTTTTTGTCTTCAATATGAGAAATGGGACCTGGAGATGTTTAACCTGAGCAACCACTAGGTCCTACTGCAGCCCTGTGGGAGCTATGCGGCTCTGGGGCTTTCCCAGCCAGACTGATGCTGTCTTCTCCTGCTGTAGGACCTTGACACAGGAGGACCCAGGAGACAACCAGATAACCCTGGAGGAGGTGGTTCAGATGGTAAAACCTTTCTTCTCCATCTCTCCACCTGGTAGCTGGGCATGGTGGGAGTGGAATAGCTAAAGGTCCCTGTGCTCCAGCACACCCAGCTGGCTGGAGAGCAGTTCTCCAAGCCTGATGTCCAGGCCTACAGCTACAAAGCAGGGGGAGATTTTCTGGGAATGGTGCCAGCTGTGAGCACAGCTGGATCTGTTCTGGGCAGAGGCAACAGTCATCCAGCCCACTGGGCACATTAGGTGGTTGAAATGGGCATGGAGATGTGCCTGTCTGCTGCTGCCAGTGCCTGCCTGAGGCATGCAGGAGAACCCTGTGGGTTTCCACCCTGTCCCCCCAGACCTGCATTGGTTCCATGTCCCAGGAAGGTGGGTTGGATTCCAGGCCCTCAGGGTGGCGTCAGGGTGTTTGCCACCTTCCTGCTTGTTCCAACAATGTTTGCTCCCAGAAGAACCTCAGAGCCACTTGAAGTTGGGCTGGTGCACCTGGAACAACAGCAGCTTTGTCCCCAGGGTCAGCTGATGGCTTCTGGAGTGGCTGAGGCCCCCTTTGGTGGGAGAGTTTTAAGCTTTCATCTGGAGCCAGGAGTGGTGGGAAGTCCCCGTGGAGGAGGGAAGAGAAGGGCAAGCAGAGGGTTTTGTTCTGCCCCCTGTCTGGGGGCTGCAGGGCACACGGACCCTGCAGTGGTGGAGACATGAGGAAGCCCTGGACTCTGGCGTACACAGCGGGGTGAGGGGGCTGTGGGCTTCCTGAGCCCCTCCTCATGAGCTGGGGGTGTGCATTGTGCCACATGCTGAACCCTTGTAGCCCTCCTGTGTAGCACTAGTGGCAGTGTTTGCTGTCAGCAGTGCCCTGTGCTCAGGCAGGGTGTGCTCCCCCCGCAGCCTGTACCCACCTAACCTCTCCAGAGGCTCTTGAGCCTTGGACAGGAGCCCAGCTGGTGTTTGCTCTCCAGGAGCTGCTTTCACAACCCCTTCCTTGGCCAGGAGGGGATTTGGCACCAGCTGTTAATTGGTGCTGCCTGGGAGGCCTTCTGGGAGGGCTCCTGGGGCCACCTCACCCATGGATGCCTGGAGCCACTCTGCCTTTCCCCAGCTCCTGCTCTGCAGAAGGTGCTGGGAGAGGCCATGGCTCTTCTCAGGGTGCACAGCACATTCTGCACCTGCACAGTCGTCCTGCTGTGGCTCTGGCCACGGGACACCAGCCTGGCCTCTGTGTCCCATGCTGGGAGCTGCTGCAGGAGCATCTCTTGAGGAGGAATAGAAAGATGCTGCTGTTGGCTTCCAGGAGGAGGATGTTATAGTAGGACTTCAAACAGCTCCCTTACAGAGAAGCTCTGGTTGTGAACTAAAGGTTCTCACTACCAGTCCTGGTGACCTCAAGCACAGAGCACCCCAAGGCCCCTCAAGCCACTAAGTGGCATTCAGCCAGAGTGGGCATGGGGGATGTCCCTGTTCTCCTGCTTTTCCTCACAGAAGAAGAAACATTTTTGGTGGGAGGGTGCTGGAGCCCCAGAGCAGGCTGCCCTGAGAGTTTGTGGAGTCTCCTTCTCTGGAGAGATTCCAAACTCACGTGGACTTTGTGATGCTGGGCAAGCTGCCATGGGTGCCCCTGCATGGAGTGTCCAAGTTGTTACTCTGCTCCTAGCCAACGAGCTGTCATTTGTCACTCAGGCTGAGGGAGTCAAAGCAGAACCATTTGAGAACCACTCTGCCCTGGAGATTGCTGAACAGCTGACACTGCTGGATCACCTGGTCTTCAAGAAGATCCCCTACGAGTGAGTGATCCCCATGGGTGAGGATGGGCTGCTCTGCCCACCCAGGGCTCCACAGCCACCAGTGAAATCCAGAGGGTGCAAAGCCTCCCCAACTGCTTTCCAAGCAGCCCATGCTGTGCTCCAGCCCACATTTGAGATCTCACCCTGAGGATTATCTGCTGGTGTCCCCAGCATGACCAGCTTGGAGAGCTTCCTGTACCCGTTGCACTTCATGTGGTGCTGTGTGAGGGTGAAAGGCCTGGCATCTCCATCCTGTGTTGCTGCAGTAGAGCATGCAGGGTTTAGGCATCCCAGAAAAATGGGAAGTCAGTGTTGACCTGAATGTTCTTGTTTTCAGAGAGTTCTTTGGGCAAGGTTGGATGAAGCTTGAGAAGAATGAAAGGACTCCTTACATCATGAAGAACACAAAACACTTCAATGATGTAAGTGCAAAACAGCAGGGGACAGGCAGACAGGCAAAGATCATAGAATCCCAGACTGGATTGAGTGGAAAGGAACCTTTAAAGGTCACCTAGTCCAACTCCCCTGCAGTCAGCAGGGACATCTGCAAGTAGAGCAGGTTACTCAGAGCCCCAGACAACCTGACCTGGAATGGCAGGCCTAAACTTGGCTCTTCAAAACCTGTGTTCAGTTTTGGGCTTCCAAGAAAAACACTGCAGGGGATGAGAGGACAATAAAGCTGGTGAAGGGGCTGGAGAACAGGGCTGGTAAGGAGCAGGTGAGCGAATTGAGATTGTTTAATCTGGAAAAAAGGAGGCTGAGGGGAGACCTTCTGGCTCTGTACAGCTCCCTGAAAGGAGGTTGGAGCCAGGTGGGGGTTGCTCTCCCAAGGAACAAGTGACAGGATGAGGAAATGTCCTCAGTTGCCCCAGGGCAGTTTTAGGTTGGACACGAGAAACAATTTCTTACCCTTGAGGTTTGTCAAGGCCTGTCCCAGGCTGCCCAAGGCAGTGGTGGAGTCCCCGTCCCCGGAGCACTTTCAAAGCCATGGAGATGTGGTGCTGAGGGACCTGGTTTGGTGGTGAGCTGACACTGCCAGGCCGGCAGTTGGGCTCCGTGATCTGGAAACTCTCTTCCAACCCAAAGAGTTGGGTGATTCTATGCAGCATGTGTAGCTGTTGTCCAGAGCTGCCCTAAGGGGTGGGCTGGCGCCGGTGTTCCCACAGGTCAGTAACTTGATAGCGTCGGAGATCATCCGCAACGAGGAGATCAACGCGCGGGTGAGCGCCATCGAGAAGTGGGTGGCGGTGGCCGACATCTGCCGCTGCCTGCACAACTACAACGCCGTGCTGGAGATCACCTCCTCCCTCAACCGCAGTGCCATCTTCCGCCTGAAGAAAACCTGGCTGAAGGTCTCCAAGCAGGTAGGGGCACAGGGCAGGGGCTGAGCCTCTTCAGGGTGGGGTTGGAGAGGGTTTGATGGTGAGAGGATGACAGGAGAGCTTGGTGAACCAGCTGGGAACTGGAGTGAGATCTTTGTGGGTCATTCGCAGGAGGGAGGTGCTGAGGAAGCACCTCAAAGGCTGCACTGCTGTTGGGTCTGTTCGTGGTCCAGCTCAGCTGTGCAGCCAAAGACACCTTTCTGCAGCGTCCCTGAGCTTGGAGCACATGCAGATGCTCTCCAGAATGGGTTTTCTGGGCTCCTCTGACCAAGTACAGGATGAGGAGAATGAATTCTGGAGTTACTGGGGACAGAAATAGCTCTGCTTGGTGAAACCTGATGGAGTCCAGGGGCTGCTGAGCAGGAGCTGCTGTGTGGGCTCCTCTGGAAATGGAACAGCAGCTTTGCGCCTGTAGAGTGATAAATCTGAAATTCAGCAGGCTCTGGAGAGGGTGGGAGGCAGGGGAAGGAGACAGGTGGAGAGCCTCCATCCAGAAGCACGGGCAGCAGGGGCAGGGAGGGGATTCTTCCTCTCTGCAGTGCTCTGCTGAGACCTCACCTACAGTGCTGGGGCCAGCTCTTAAGTCATCAGCAAAGCAGAGACAAGGACCTGTTGGGGTAGGGCCAGAGGAGGCCACAGCAATGATGGGAGAGCTGGAAGCCCTCTGGTGTGAGGCCAGGCTGAGAGAGTTGGGATTGTTCATCTCGGAGAAGATAAAGCTCTAGGGAGACCTTCTGGTGGCTTTTCAGAACTTCAGGGGGCCAGTCAGAAATCTGGGGACAGACTTTTGAGTTGGGCCTGTTATGACAGGACAAGAGGTGATGGTTTGAACTAAAAGAGGGAGATATGAACCAGAGAGAAGGGAGAAATGTTTGACCGTGAGGGTGGTGAGAGCCTGGTCTAGGCTGCCTAGAGAAGTGGGAGATGCCCAATCCCTGGCACCATTGCAGCTCAGGTTGTTTGGGGCACTGAGCAAGCTGCTCTAGTTGCAGGTGTCCCTGCTGACAGCAGAGAGTTGGACTGGATGAGCTTGAAAGGTGCCTTCCCATCCAAACCAGCCTGGAATTCCATGACTATGTGTTGGAGGAACTTTGCTTTAAGCTTTTGCTAAGCTTCTCTGGACATACAAGAGTGCTGAGCAGCTAGACAGGGGTGACGTTGGTTCTACAGCCTTCTTCACCCCACTGTCCATGGACTGGAGGTTCCTTCCAGGGCCTTCTGCAGGTGCCCCTTTGTGTTTTGCAGACGAAGGCTCTGATCGACAAGCTGCAGAAGCTGGTGTCCTCCGAGGGCAGGTTCAAGAACCTGAGAGAGGCTCTGAAGAAGTGAGTGAGCAGCAATTCCCCTTCTGCTGGCAGACCCACAGGGCTGGGGGACGTGGACCCCATCCCAGCTCCCACCCTGCAGATGGGCCTTTGCCCAGGAGATAATTTTGGAAGTGCACCAACTCCCTTCCAGTTCAGCAAGCAGCTTGTGGAGAGACCCTGAGCAAGGAACTGCTGCCCCAAGCTATGGTGTGGAGCCATCAGGATAAAGGGAACTGGAGTAGGGAATCCTTCCTGGACTTGGGGACATTTTGTTCCCCATCCCCCAGTGTGTAAGATACGGAGCTACAGCTTCCCACCAGCCAGTGCAGGTCACTCCAGCTGCTGGTGAACCTTACTGGCAGCAGTGGGGTGGCCCCCGAGCATCACAGCCAGCTATGCACCCTCCTCGGGACAGCATTAGGCCCCAAGTTGTCATCACTTGGTGTTTGCTTGGTCAAGAGCCTGGTGCTGTGGGCGTATGAGGAGCAGGGGTTGTGAGAGCAACCTTCAGATTCTCCTGCGAAGTCTACCTCCCCCTCCAGAGCCCCTCACCAAGGTGCTTTCCTTACTTGTTTCTTCTTTACTTACTTGTTTCTGGGTTGCTCCTGAAGCTGTGACCCTCCCTGTGTCCCCTACCTGGGAATGTACCTGACTGACCTGGCCTTCATTGAGGAGGGGACCCCAAACTACACTGAGGATGGCCTGGTGAACTTCTCCAAGATGAGAATGGTGAGTTCTGCCAGCACCACCGTGAAAGGCCTGAAGGGTCCGACTTGGAAACCCTCAGCTTGGTGCCAGATTGTGCCCCAGCACAGCTGCCCCTGGTGAGGGATGTGTCTGGAAGAAGCACAGCAGCCCTTTGCAGTGGGCCGTGGTCAGAGGGAGGGGGTGGAAGGTGCCCCACCAGCTGCCAACAGCTGCTGTGTCTTCTCTCTGAGCAGATTTCACACATCATACGGGAGATCCGGCAGTTCCAGCAGACCTCCTACAAGATTGAGCACCAGCCCAAGGTACAGCCCTGTCTCCAGAGCCACTCACTGCCTCTTCTCCCCATCTCCCTCTCTTCATCTCCCTCATCTCTCTGATGAGGAAAGGCTGAGAGAATTTGGGCTTTTGAGTCAGGAGGAGAGCAGCCTGAGAGGGGATCTCATCAGTGCTGATTAATACTTCAAGGGTGGGTGTCAGGAGGGTGGGGCCAGGCCTTTGTCAGTGGTGCCCAGTGACAGGACAAGGGGTAAGGGGCGCAAACTGAAACATAAGCATTTAGATCTCAAGATGAGGAGAAACTCTATTAATAGTGGTGCAGCACTGGAGCAGGCTGCCCAGAGAGGTGATGGAGTCTCTGTCTCTGGAGACATTCCAAACCCACCGGGGATGTGGTGGCGTTGGGTTGATGGTTGGGATTCCATGAGCTTAGAGGTCTCTTACAACCAAAACAATTCTGTGATTCTATGATCTTTTCCCAGTTTCACCATGTCTGGTGGGCTGCAGAAGAGGTGGCTCCTCCCATGAACAGTTTGGCTCTCCCTTTCCCCAGGTGACCCAGTATCTGCTGGACCAGTCATGTGTGATGGACGAGGAAAGCCTTTACGAGGCTTCTCTGCGGCTGGAGCCCAAGCTGCCCTCCTGAGGTGGGGGCAGCCATGTATACAGGCTGTACCATGCTGTACATACCCCCTTCCCCCTAGGGACTCCCCCCAGGGACCCCTGCAACCAGCCCACTTCTGTGCTTCCCCAGCCACCTGCTGCCCTTCTCCTCCTCCCCAGCCCACAGTAGGATTCCCTGCACCCTTCCAGGTTTCACACACTGACACTGCACTGGAGTCCCTGGCTCTTGCCCATCAGCTTTTTGTCACTTGTTCTTCTCCAGGAAGGCTGGTGGGTGGGCAGGGAGGGGGTGATCCATCTGTGTCTCTCATGGGGCTCAGCACAGAGCAGCTTGGACCGGACTGGCAGCAGCATCCCTCTGTGAGCTCTGGAAGAGAAGAAAACGCATTGATGTTTATTGCTCCATGCCATGCTGCCCACTCTCCCTGTGCCACCCTCAGTGCTGGGGGGACCTCCAGTTCCCTCCCTGTGCCAGTCTTGGTGCTGGGGGGGACCAGCAGCAGCATCCCTGTGCAAGCTCTGGAAGAGAAGGAAAAAGAGGAAGAGAAAGAAGAGAACACATTGATGTTTATCACTTTGTACCACACTGCCCACTCTCCCTGTGCCATCCTTGGTGCTGGGGGAGGAATCTGGTTCCCTGCCTGTGCCATTCTTGGTGCTGGGGGGACCAGCAGCAGCATCCCTGTGCAAGCTTTGGAAGAGAAGGAAGAGGAGAAAGCAAAGAAAGAGAACATGTTGCTATTTATCACTTTGTGTGATGCTGCCCACTCTCCCTATGCTACCCTCAGTGCTGGAAGGGCCTTCAGTTCCCTCTCTGTGCCACCACTGGTGCTTGCTGGGGTGACTGGCAGCAGCATCTCTGTGCAAGCTCTGGATGACAAGGAAGAGAAAGAATGGAAGGAAGAGAAGGAAGGAGGAGCAAGAAGGAGAGGAAAGAAAGAGAAGGAAGAGAAGGAAAGAGGAGCAAGAAGGGGAGGAAAGAAAGGAAGAGAAGGAAGGAAAGGAAGGAAGAGGACGTAGGAAGAGGACGTGATGTTAATCGCTCGGTGCCATGCTGTCTGTTCTCCTGTGCCACCCTCAGTGCTTGGGGGCCTCCAGTTCCCTCCCAAGCCGGGAAGATGGGACCATCCCTTGGACTCCTTGCTGCGTCCAGCTCCTGCCAAGCTTCTGTGGATATGCTGTAGCCCCGTAATCCTTGTGACCGCGCTGAGTAACATGCCGTAGAGTTAGCAACCGATGAGCGAGTGTTTTTCTTACATCTACTGTAGTCCTGTCTGACCACCTTCTAGCAGGAGTATAGTAATGTAGTGCTTATTCTGTGAATATATCCATGGGTTTTTTACCGTGTACAGGACACAGACCCAGTGAACCCGCCCGTGGCAGGCATGCCCCACGCGCCACCGGACACTTTTTGCTGTCAGCAATACCTCGTGGTATGAGAATTTCTCTTTCAAAGCCCTAAAACTTTCAACTGAACAGCTTGTTTGGAAGGAGATTTCCATTTTTTTGGTAAAAATATATGTTTCCTGATTACCTCTTGCTAATAAATCTATTCTATCTCAGGGTGAACTGCGACTTGGCAGTGCTTTTGTCAAGCACAAATCCAGGCTGGTTGAGGAGTAGCTCGAGAGCAGTCTGGAGAAGGACTTAGGGGTGTCAGTTGGTGGAAAAACTCAGTGTGAGCTGGCAGTGGTGGCTGGCAGCCCAGAAGGCAGCTGTGTTCTGGGCTGCATCAAGAGAAGTGTGAGCAGGAGGAGGAGGGAGGCGATTCTACCCTTCTGCTCTGCTGAGACCCCACCTGCAGCAGTGTCCAGTTCTGGTGCCCCTCACAGAAGAAGGACATCAAACTGATGGAGAGAGTACAGAGGAGGGCCACAAAGATGATCAGAGGGCCACAAAGATGATCAGAGGGCTGGAGCACCTGCCTTGCGAGGACAGGCTGAGACAGTTGGGCTGTTCAGCCTGGAGAAGATTGCAAGGAGGCCTTAGAGCAGCCTCTGAGTACCTGAAGGGGGCTACAGAGAACCTGGGGAAGGACTTTTCACAGGGGGTTGTGATAATAGAATGAAGGGCAACAGATTGAAGCTTGAGAAGGGCAGATTTAGACTGGATATTAAGAAGCAATTCTTTGCAGTGAGGATGGTGAGATACTGGAACAGGATGCCCAGGGAGGTTATGGATACCCCTGACTGGAGGTATTCAAGGCCAGGCTGCATGAGGCCTTGTGCAACCTGGTCTAGTGGAGGGTGTCCCTACCCACGGCATGGGGTTGGAACTGGATGATCTTCAAGGCCCCTTCCAACCCAAACCATTCTACGAGTCTATGAAACTATCCGCGGGGCAAAGGCGGATCCGGGAACGGTCCCAGCTACCAGCTCCCGCCACGGCGAAGAGGCGCTGCCCGTGGCCCCGCCCCTCGGAGAACGTACGCCCCTTTCCCCGCCCCCAGGGCAGTGATTGGCCCAGCTCGGGTCAAGCCGCGCTGGGACAGGGCTGTGTTGCCCTTTGCTCTGGATCTGTCCGGCTCGGCCCCGTTTGGGTCCGTTCTNTAATAAATCTATTCTATCTCAGGGTGAACTGCGACTTGGCAGTGCTTTTGTCAAGCACAAATCCAGGCTGGTTGAGGAGTAGCTCGAGAGCAGTCTGGAGAAGGACTTAGGGGTGTCAGTTGGTGGAAAAACTCAGTGTGAGCTGGCAGTGGTGGCTGGCAGCCCAGAAGGCAGCTGTGTTCTGGGCTGCATCAAGAGAAGTGTGAGCAGGAGGAGGAGGGAGGCGATTCTACCCTTCTGCTCTGCTGAGACCCCACCTGCAGCAGTGTCCAGTTCTGGTGCCCCTCACAGAAGAAGGACATCAAACTGATGGAGAGAGTACAGAGGAGGGCCACAAAGATGATCAGAGGGCCACAAAGATGATCAGAGGGCTGGAGCACCTGCCTTGCGAGGACAGGCTGAGACAGTTGGGCTGTTCAGCCTGGAGAAGATTGCAAGGAGGCCTTAGAGCAGCCTCTGAGTACCTGAAGGGGGCTACAGAGAACCTGGGGAAGGACTTTTCACAGGGGGTTGTGATAATANTCGGGGGGCATTCTTGGCACCGGGCACCTACCCTGCACAGACAGTGGCAAGCGCCAGGATACGGCTCCCGACCTGGGCTCGCTGCGGCTCGGCTCGGCTCGGCTCGGCTCGGCTCGGTTCGGTTCCGTTCCGTTCAGTTCGGCCATGCACTGGGCCACGCTGCTGACTGTGGCTGCGCTTCTGGGTCCCTCCGCCGCTTGGGCCCCCTCTGCTGAAGGTAAAGGGGCACTGGGAGGGGACAGGGACCTCCGTCTGTCCTGGCCCGGCCCGACCCGGCATGCCTCCGTTCGGCCCGGCCCAGCTCGGCTTGCCGCCCTGGGCTCTTCCGTTGCGGAGCCCGCGGCTAGGCCGGGGAGGAGGCTTCGGGGAAGCAGAGTCGAGGCGGGGGCCGCGCTGACATCTCCTCGCTCTCTCCCGCAGAGGAGATGCACTTCAAGGTCTGGATGCTCCAGGTAAAGTGTCCCGGGCCCCGCGGTGGGGAGGGCCGGGTCGGTTCCCTCCGGGGTCGTGGCTGAGGCGCTGTGTCCCCGCAGAACAACAGGTGGTATGGCCCCGACGAGTATCCCCGCAGGCTGCGCATCTTCTTGGACAACAAGAGGCAGATCGATGAGCACAACGCGGGCAACCACAGCTTTCAGAGTAGGAGCCGTTTCCTCCGCCCCCGCCCCGCTGGCCTGGAACTCCGGCCCGCGGTGAGCGAATCCTTCGCCTTCCTTTCCCTATAGTGAGCCTCAATCAGTTCTCGGACCTGACCTTTGCCGAGTTTAAGAAGCTCTATCTGTGGAGCGAGCCCCAGGTGAGTGAGAGCAGCGTGCTGGGGAGCAAGGGGGCTGCAAGGCCGAGGATCCCAAGTTGTGGGGGCCCTGAAGCCAGTGGCACTCACCTGTGGGTCAGCATTCCGTAGCTGTGTTGCTCCAAATCCACTGTGTGAAATGTAGTGCCCTGTCCTTGGAGTCTGGATAAGAACCCTGTGAAGCTTTCATTCCCCTGGCCCTCCATCCCCTGCCCTCCCAGCTTTCAGCCACCTCACCCTTGTGACCCTGGCTCCAGCCAAACTGTTATTGCTGCTCCCAGCCTTGCAGCTTAAGCTGTGTTGTTCGTGGTGGTGTTTGTGGTATATCTGTATTTTTACGGGCCCGATCCCAGCTCTTTGGGGAGTGAGGAGCTCCCTGATCACTAAGGGAACGAGCTGGCAGAGCCCTTCAGGGTTGGCCCAGGGCTTCCTGGCTGGCACATAGCATGGCAGTCACTGTTTACTGCTCCTGCCCCTGTCCCGTGGTGCCTCGATTGCAGAACTGCTCAGCCACAAAGGGCAACTTCCTGCGCAGCTCTGGGCCCTACCCTGACACCATCGACTGGAGGAAGAAGGGAAATTTTGTGACACCCGTGAAAAACCAGGTGAGGAGCAGAAGGTGAAGCCCAGCTGCTGGCAGGGAGTGGAAACGTTCTGCTCCTGGCCTGGCATTCTGGGGAGGCTGGTGGCCCCGCGGCACATCATGGAGCAGTTCCTTTCGGTTCCTCATGCAGGGCCCCTGTGGGAGCTGCTGGACCTTTTCCACCACAGGGTGTTTGGAGTCTGCTATCGCCATTGCCACAGGAAAGCTCCTCTCTTTGGTAAGGGATTTTCCTTTCTTGTGTCCTCATGTTCACAAGTCCTGCATTTAGTTAAGTGCTTTTATCTGGGATGGCCCCCAGCTGCTGGTTCCCAGTCTGGCAGTATCTGGGGTTGGGCTCCACAGACCCCTTGGCTCCTCACAAGCTGAGCACAATTGTTGAGGGGGACACAGAGCAGTGTGGTCAGGAGCTGTTTGTGCCACTGTCTTCTCTTGGGGTCAAAGACTTTATAGTAAGAGTGGTGAGACACTGGCATAGGTTGCCCAGGGAGGCTTTGGATGCTCTCTCCCTGGAGGTGTTCAAGGCCAGGTTGGATGAGCAACCTGGGGTAGTGGGAGGCATTCCTGTCCACAGCATGGGGTTTGGAACTGGATGATCTTTAAGGTCGCTCTGTGATGCAGAGGCCTTTTTGGAGCAGGATGAAACTAGAGGGCCCAGCAGCTGATGGGTGCCTGATGCTGGGAGCAGGCAGGAGTAGCTGGAGTGGTGTCTTGTGCAGTTTCCTGCAAGCAGCGCCTTCTGAGACTATTTCAAAGACAGTTTATTTTTAACCTCCCAGAGAGTTTGTGTTCTGGAAGAATTAGAAAGACAGCAGCTGCTGGTGTGGCTTTAGCAGAAGAGCTGAGGGTTGGGTGTGAGTGTTCCAAACATCCTTGACCTTTGAAAGAGATCTCAGCCAGAGCTGCTGAGGTGAGAAGGTGTCCTAGCATGGATGAGGAGGAATCTTACAGTTGCAGCACCCTGGGCTGCCAGCTCCCTGTCTCCTCACCTTGCTCCTTGGGATGTGGGGCCTTCAGTTAGATGGTTCCTGCTCACAGCTGCACAGGTGAAACCAGCACTGCTGGGTGTTTTGTCTCACTTCTCCTGAGTACAGGTGCTGAGCAGCAGGTACTTACTCAGAAACCTTCTCCACAGGCAGAGCAGCAGCTGGTTGATTGTGCCCAGGCTTTTAACAACCACGGCTGCAGTGGGTAAGTCAGACAAAGAACAGAAAAGAGTGTTGTGTGTTCTGTGACCTAGTGTCCTTCCAGATCCTGGAATGGGTTTTATGTCCTCTTGGCTGAGCTGTGCCACAGAGAACTGTTTTGGGTAGGGTTTGATTATTTCAGCTTGGCCCTCCTTAAAATTTTGAACTCTTCCCTAATTCTCCAGCACTTCCTTGCCCGTCTTGTTCCTCTTGTTTTCTAACTTTCCTTCTGATGTCTATCCTGTTATGGTGTCTCCTGACATCCCAGTCAGGGGTTCCTGGCTGGGCTTTCACACCCTGGGGGGAATTCTGTCTTGTTCCTTCATGGGTCATGTGCCTCTCACGGGGCTTTGCCCACAGAAACCTTCCCCTTTGGTGAACTGCAGCTGGTGCTGCAAAGAAGGCAGAAATGAAACCTTTCCGAAACCTTCTGTTTTCTGGATGATAAGCAGGGCCTGAGGGCTGCTCAGGGGGCTGAGCAAAGCCACTTGTGGTGCTTTTTATTGCTGTCGGGAATTCTCCGTTGTCCTTTCCACATGCACACGCTCTGATCATCCTGTTCTTGTTTTCCCTACGTGAGCTGAGCTCCCTGAAGGTGGCCAGGAAAGGAACAGCTGCTGGCTGGAGATGTGGGGTCCTTGTCCTCCCATGCTGTGTAGCTGGAGACCTCAGCCCTGCTGGGCAGAGGCCATGGAGAAACATCTTCCATGTGTGAGCCTGCAGAGCTGCCCCCAACCCTTCAGCTCTTGCTGAGGATTGAGCAGCTCCCTCAGGCTGCTCTTCTCCAGGCTCAACAGGGATCTCAGCCTTTCCTCCTCACAGAGATGCTCCAGGCCCCTCTGCATCTTCAGAACCTCCACTGGATTCTCTCTAGTAGTTCCTCGTCTCTCTTGAACTGGGTAGCCCAGAACTGGTCCTGGTACTGCAGATGTGGCCTCACTAGGGCGGAATAGAGGGAGAAGCAGAACTTCCCTTGAGGTTCTCCACCCTGCTGGCTACAATCTGCATTCTGCACCCCAGGAGACCATTGGTCTCTTTGCCACAAGATGTGCATTGCTGACTCATGAGCAACTTGTTGTCCGCCAAGGCTCCTGTGCTGCCTTTCTCCTTGGGAATTGGGCATTCAGGAGAAGATCTTCGTATGCCTGGGTGGGACTGTGTTAGACCACTATGATGGGCCAGGTCTGGAGCCCTACACAGGAGATGCTGCAGAGACAGGCTGCAATTCCCTGTCTTTCCCTTTCCTCCTGATTTGTGGGAAGGGGCTTCAGGGCAAGGTTGAAGGCTTTGTTCTGCATATCCACAGAGGATCTGGGCACATGCTGGCTCTTCAGCCACTGCTGACCAGCACTGCCAGGTCCTTTTGCGCCAGGCAGCGTTCCCACCCCCACCTTCTGGCTGTGGTGTCTTGCAGGGGCCTGCCAAGCCAAGCCTTTGAGTACATCCTGTACAACAAAGGGATAATGGGTGAGGACAGCTACCCATACAGGGCCAAGGTATGGTCTCCACAGCTCATGCACCTCCTGCAGCAGCAGAGCAGGCTCCAGAGCAGTCCCTATAACTCCATGTCCTTTCTGTCCCTTTCAGAATGGCACCTGCAAGTTCCAGCCTGAGAAGGCCATTGCCTTTGTCAAGGATGTTGTCAACATCACAGAGGTAAGGCCTCAAGGGGTAAGTTTCCAAACTTCCAGATGTTAAGGCTGTGCCAGAGATCACCTGAAAGCTCCTCAGATGCCCCTAGGTGTGCCAGGCTCTGCAGCACAAGCTGCAGCCTGCTTGCTCTTGGGAGAGGAGTGAGGCGGCACTAGGGGGGTGCTGTAGTCAAAGTACAGGCACAGGGTCTCTGCCTCTTTTCCGTGGTGTCCACACCTCCAGGAACTCTTGTTTCTTGTCTCCCAAAGTGAGGAGAAAGCCAGGGTCAGGCTAGCTTTGCTCTGCTGGTCCAGTGATCCTTACTGTAAGTGTACTGATTACAGTGTAATCAGGAGGTAAATGACCCTGGGATTCCTTTCCTGCAGTACGACGAGGATGGGATGATGGAAGCTGTGGGGAAGCACAACCCAGTGAGCTTTGCATTTGAGGTGACAAGTAACTTCATGCACTACAGAAAAGGGGTCTATTCAAAGTGAGTATTTCTGCACCTGGGAGTGAGGGTGAGGCAAAAGGGTAGGTCTGGAATCACTCAGTTGCCCATTTCTGTCTTGGAACACCGGGCTGAAGTCTGAGCTTTCCTCTGAAGAGCAAACAGCAAACATCAGTGAACTGAGCCTTGGTGAACAAGGTTCTGAGGGGATTGAGGTTACCTCAGTCAGTTTGCAGCCAATCCCAAATGAGGTAGCAGTGTTGATCTGCTGGAGGGTAGGAAGGCACTGCAGAAGGACCTGGACAGGCTTGATCTATGGGCCCAGGTCAGCAGGATGAGGTTCAATGAGGCCAAGTGCTGGGTCCTGCACTTGGGTCACAACAACCCCATGGATGCTCCAGGCTAGGGGCAGAGTAGCTGGAAACTGCCTGGTGGAAAAGGACCTGCTGGGGGTTGGTCAGCAGTGGCTGAAGGTGAGCCAGTGTGTGCCCAGCTGGCCAAGAAGGCCATCAGCATCCTGGCTTGGATCAGGAATGGTGTGGCCAGCTGGGCCAGGGAAGGAATGGTCCTCCTGTCCTGGACACCGGTGTGACCACACACCGTGAATCCTAGAACTGGACCCAGTACTGTAGATGTGGTTTCAGTAGACAGAGTAGAAGGGTGGGAGACCTGCTGGCCACACTGATCTTCATGCCCCGCAGGAGACCATTTGCCTTCTAGTCCATGAGGATGCATTGCTGGCTTGTGGTGACCTTGTCCACCAGCACTCTCGGGTCCTTCTCTGCAGAGCTGCTTCCCAGCAGGTCATCCCCTTACCTTCAGGTTTTCCTTTCCTTGGCTCCCCTCTGTACACTGCAGAAGGGGACACTGAGGGCATCTATTAGTTGTGCTGGCAGCTGGGTGCAGTCGAGGTTGTTGGCCAGTCACGATTCATTGCAGGTTGGCTGTTGACACACATCTGCCTGCTTTTCCCTTCCCTCTGCAGCCCACGATGCGAGCACACTCCTGACAAGGTGAACCACGCTGTCCTCGCTGTGGGCTATGGAGAAGAAAATGGAACTCCTTACTGGATTGTGAAGAACTCCTGGGGCCCTCTGTGGGGCATGGATGGGTAAGGAAGTCCCAGTGCCACTGGACCTATCATGGTCTCCCTGTACCTAGTAAAAGGTCAGCCACATGTGTGAGATTCCACCCATCAGCAGCCCCCAGGCTTCTGAAGCTGCAGTTGTGCAGCTGTTTCATCCTCTGGGAATCATAGAACCATAGAACTGTGGAGGCTGGAAGAGACCTTTGAAATCATCAAGTCCAACCACTTGCCTAGGGCTCACAGGAGGAAGGGAAGTCTTTACAGTGAAGGAGACATGGTCTAGAAACCTGTTCTGGGGTGACAGGTTAGAGCAGACCCTTGCATCACTGTCACCAGAGACTTGGCCAGCATGTGAAAGCCACCAATACCCCTGGTTCCTCCAGTGCCTATTCTGTGGTTAAGCAGCCAGAGAAGAACAGGTTGTGCTGGAAGTGAGTTTTCACTCCTAGTCAGTCAGGTGCTCAGCCAGGTTTGTGATGTAAGGGGCCTGGGGAACAGCATTCCCTGGATAGCTGTGGGCTGCCAGCTCTGTCACAGGGATTTGGACATAATGAGAGAATCAGAATTGTTTGGGTTGGAAAATACCTCCAAGACCATCAAGTCCAGCCACCAACCCAATACTACCACGGCCATTAAACTGTGTCCTCAAGTGCCATGTCCACAGGTTTCCTGAGCACCTCCAGGGATGGTGACTCCATCGCTTTCCTGAGCAGCCTGTTCCAATGCCTGACCACTCTTGTAGGAAAGAAATCTTTCTTGATCTCCAACCTAAACCTCCCCTGGCACAATTTCAGGCCATTTCCTTTTGTTCTATCACCTGCTACCAGGAAGAAGAGACCAACCCCTACCTGGCTCCAACCTCCTTTCAGGGAGCTGTAGAGAGACCAAAGGTCTCCCTTCAGCCTCTTTTTCTCCAGGCTGAATAACCCCAGTTCATTCAGCTGCATCTTGCCACACCTGGTCTCCACAATCACCTCCCTGGTCCTGGTGGCCACACCATTGCTGATCCAGGCCAGGATACTGGTGGCCTTCTTGGCCACCTGGGCACACACTGGCTGATGCTCAGCTGCTATCAACCAGCTCCCCCAGGTCCTTTTCCACAGGGCAGTTCTCAGCCACCTTGCCCCCAGCCCAGACTGTTCATGGGGTGGTTGTGACCCAAGTGCAGGACTCAGCCCTGCACCAGCCAAGGCCTTGGTGAACTTCATCCACTCAGCCCACTGATCCAGCCTGGCCAGATCCCTCTGCAGAGCCCTCCTGCCCTACCCAGCTGCCATCCTGGCTCTGCTGGAGGGGGGACACTTGTTCATACCCATTCCTTGCTCTTCTCAGGTACTTCCTTATTGAACGTGGCAAGAACATGTGTGGGCTTGCTGCTTGTGCATCCTACCCAGTCCCTCAGGTGTAAGAGGAGAGCAAGAGCTGGGGACAGCAGACAGAGGAGAAGAGGCAGCTGCATGTGTAGGAGATCCTGCATGGTGAAATTAAGGCAGTGATGAAACACAAGCCAAGGTGAGATAAGAGTCTGCTGGAAGTTGCTGCCTGCAGGTGGATTCCTAGGCTGGCAGCAGCTTCTTGCAACCAGAAGACTCAGACCTGTGGCTCCTCTCCCTGTGTTCCTGCACTGAACACCAGGCTCCTGCCTTCTCCTACTACTTTGAACTTCTTCATGCTGTCCTGAGGCCCTGCTGCTGGGGGGTGCCTGCAGTGGGGGGGGCTGCTCAGGGGAAACACCACAATTTGAGGACACTGCCCCAACAAAGCTCAGCTCTTCCTTCAGGCAACTGCTTTCCAGATGTAACTGCTAGGGCTATTTTGAATTGTCTTTGAAGGAGAATTTTTTTTTCCTCCCCTTTCTCTAGAGGGAGAAGAATGCTGTGATTTTTATCTATTTTCATTATTTTTTTAAGGTACATTTTGTATTAAGGAATAGAGTATTTTAATGCAGAAATAACAGAAGACCAATGATTTTCTTTCATGAATCAATGAAAAAAGCAGGAAGCTTGATGCTAACAACTGCAGTGGTGAGAGCAGCCCATGTGGCAGGAGGAGACACCTCTGCTGTGTGTTATTTCATGCTGAAGCTGGGCATTGCATGAATAAAGCTGACTTGTCACCAGTGTGCTTTGTGCTCTCTACAGCTCAGCAGGAGGTTAAGTTTCTGTTTTCACATCAGAGCAGGATCCAGCCCCTGGGTGGGGGGTGCCTTATAGAGCCACTGTCCTCCTGAGAGGGGCAGAAGCTTGTGAAGTGTTAAAACTACCTGGGGTTAGCAACTTAGAATTGGAATACTTGAGGATGGAAGAGATCTTTAAGCTCATCAAAGGTAGCCATTAACCCAGCACAGCCAGGTCACCACCAAACCATGTCCCCTGGCACCTCCTCTCCATGGCTTTGAAACCCGTCCAGGGACAGGGATTCCAACCACTGCCCTCAGCAGCCTTGGACTGGCCTTAACAATGCTTTCACTAAAGAACTTGTTCCTCATGTCCATCCTAAACCTTCCCTGGACCCATCTCAGGTCATTTTCTTTTGTCCTGTTGCTTGTTCGTTGTGAGGAGAGACCAACCCCACTCTGGCTCCAAGCTCCTTATAGTGAGCTGTAGAGATCCAGAAGGTCCCTCAGCTGCTCCCCCCCAGAGCTGTTGTCCAGCCCCTTCACCAGCACTGTTGCTCTTCTCTGGATGCATTCTGGCACCCCAGTGTCCTTGGAGAGAGGGGCCCAAAACTGCCCCCAAGATTTGAGATGTGGCCTCACCAATGTCAAGGGGAATACTGCCTGCCCTGGTCCTGCTGGCCACTCTATTCCTGATCCAAGCCAGCATGTTGGTGGCCTTGACCACCTGAACACTTCGCTGGCTTATGTTAAGCATGTCAGCCAACACCCCCAGGTCCTTTCCCGCCGGGCACTTTCCAGACACGGCCCTCAGCCTGGGGCTGTTGAGACCCAAGGGCACGACCCGGCCCTTGGCCTCGTCGAACCTCATTCTAATGCTTTATAAAGCGCCTGGGGCAGGGCGGCCGCACCCGCTACGGGTTGCCACAGCCTTTCTGCGCCCCGCCGACCCCAAGCCTCAGCGGCCGCCGCCACCTGCTCCTGCGGGGCGGGCGCTCGCCACTTGCCATGGAAACGGAAGCGTCTGCGCCACTTCCGCTTCCGGCGCACCTAGCAAATGGGTGGGGCCAGGGGCGTTTTGGCGCCGAATGCGAAGGGGGCGTCGGAAAGTGAGCGGAGTTCCCGGCCCGAAGGGTGCCCTCCCGCGGTGGGGTGGCCTCGCCCGGCCCCGCTATGGCGGCCGTGCCGCAGAACAACCTGCGGGAGCAGTTGCAGCTCCACTCGGCCCGTGGAGCCCTCAGCAAGCCGGCCGCGCCGCGGCACCGGTCGGCGTGAGTACCGAGGGGCTCGGGAGGAGCTGCTGGGAAGAGTGAGGCCGCCGGGGGCCTCTGTGGGGACGTCTCTTACGGTGAAATCCCTGACTGGTTTGGGTAGGATGGGACTTTTCAAGCTCATCCAGTCCAAGCCCGTGCAGTTCGCAGGGATATCTGCTTCTAGGTTTTGCAATGACAGGACAAGGGGCAGTGGGTTTAAACTGGCAGAGGGGAGGCTGAAACTGGATGTTAGGAGGAAGTTCTTTGCAGTGAGGGTGGTGAGGCACTGGAACAGGTTGCCCAGGGAGGTTGTGGCTGCTCCTTCCATGGAGGTGTTCAAGGCCAGGTTGGAGGAGGCCTTGAGTGAGCTGTACTAGTGGGAGGTGTCCCTGCCTATGGCAGGGGGTTGGAACTAGATGATCCTTGAGGTCCCTTCCAACCTTACCATTCTATGATTCTGTGAACTACAGCAGGTTGCTTCAGAGCCTCAGAACAACCTGACCTGCAGTGGGTTCGAGGATGGGGCATCTCCCACCTCTCTGGGCAACCTCCAGAATCAGACATCTTTCATCTCTGAATCTTCCTATTTTAGTTCAAACCATCACTGTCCTGCACAACAGACCCTGCTCAAAAGCCTGTCCTCAGCTTTCTGATCAGTCCCTTCAAACACTGAAAGGCCTTCAGAAGGTCTTTCTGGAGCCTTCTCTTCTCCAGGCTGAACAGCCCCAGCTCCCTCAGCCTGGCCTCACAGCAGAGGGCTTCCAGCCCTCCCAGCATTGCTGTGGCCTCCTCTGGCCCTGCTCCAACATGTCTCTTTCTCTGCTATGCCGAGAACTTCAGAGGCACTGGAGCACTCCATCAGCACTGCAGATGGGGTTCAGGCAGAGCAGAGCAGAGGAGCAGAATCCCCACCCTCACCCTGCTGCCCACACTGATGGGGATACAGGTACCAGGAAGATTCGTAAATAGTGTTCTTCTTGAGACTACTTAATTACCTTTTCTCCTTGTTGTCTGAAATTAATTTCAATATATTAATGATACTGGCCTTTCTTAATAGTATTTGTCCTATGTCTTTCCAGAGGCTTCACATTCAAGAAGCCTTCTCTGGCCACCACCCTGCCCACGGAGTCTCGGAGCCTCCCTGTCACCTCTGCATTAAGGGACAAGGATGTGAACACCTCCCTGTCTGCACTCACCTCACCCCTCTCTGTCTCCAAGGAGAAGAAAACACAAATCCAGGATTTCTTTCCACCACCACCAGCAGCAGCTGGCCCCCGTGGCCAGGGCATCGAGTCAGCTGCTGCCAGCCCCACGCTTGGCAGGGCCCAGGAGGTGTCAAAGGGCCGTGTGCTCCCTGTAAAGAGGAGTGTGAGTGAGGGCCTGCAGGGAGCTCCTAGCCCTGCAGCTAGCCCTGTCATTGCTGCTGAAGATGAGTGGGATGACATTGATGACTTCGACTTGTCAAGAGTTGAAAAGTACTGCAGGCCACCAGTCCTGTCTCCCAAAGGGCAGCAAGTCTCCTGTGTGGCCCCCCAGAGGTCAGCCCCCAAGCTGGACAAGCCAATTGGCTCTCCTGGCACTGTGGGTGGTGGCCATGGTGCTTTGGAGTATGGAGAGACCTTATCAGAGGCTGAGCACCAGTCCTCATCTCAGCAATCTGTGATCTGCCTTGAGGATGCAGCTCCCTGCAGCAGTGACAGAGCTGTGGATGAAGACATTTGGCAGGATTTAGATGCTGATGTGATTTTAGATGATGACAGGGAGGAGACTCACCCAGGTAATGATTTATTTTAAAATACCAATGAACTAGGAGAAAACGTGTGGCTGTTTGCACACTGAGGCCTGGTTTTCCAGAAGTCAGAGGTGGCTGTGTGCTGGTTTCTAACAAACAGCTGTGGGGATGAGGATTTCATTTGGGTCACCCTGGGGACAGTGCAGGGCTATGAATACCTGGGTGGTCTCCATGGGGAAGCAGCAGCTGGTTGTGTGTGTTTGGAGTTGGAAGACCAAGAACTCCCATAGGGCATTGCATAAATGAGAAGCAATAATCTATAGGGTTGTTATGAAAAGAAAAGCACTTTTAGAGGTCATATGAAAGGGAGATACCAGTCCCAGAATCACAGAGTGTTAGGGGTTAGAAGGGGTGTTCGGAGATCATTAAGTCCAACTCTCCTGCCAAAGCAGGATTACCCAGGGCTGGCTGCACAGGAGCACATCCATACAGGTTTTGAAACTCTCCAGAGAAGAAGATTCCACAGTCTCTCTGGGCAGCCTGCTCCAGGACTCCAGCACCCTCACAGTAATTAACTGTCTCCTCGTGTTGAGGTGGAACCTTTTGTGTTCCAGCTTTTAACTGTTGTTCTTTGTCTTATCACTGAGCACCACTGAAAAGAACCTGGCACCTTTATCTTGACACCCACCCCTTAGTTATTTGTAGAAATTGATAAGATCCCTTCTCAGTCATCCATGTCTTGGAGTATCGTGTCCAGTTCTGGATTCTCCAGTCCGAGACAGGCAGGGGGTACAAGATCTTGAGAGTCCAGCAGAACCTACAAAGATGTTGAGGGGCCTGGAGCATCTCTGTGAGGGGAAAGGCTGAGAGGCCTGGGGCTCGTGAACCTGGAGAAGAGCAGCCTGAGAGGGGATCTGCTCAATGCTCAGCAAGAGCTAAAGGGTGGGGGAGCAAGAGGATGGAGCCAGCCTCTTATCAGTGGTGCCCAGGGACAGGACAAGGGGCAACAGGCACAAAGTAGAAGCCAGGAGGTTCCATGTGAACAGGAGGAGAAACTTCTTTTGTGTGGTGATGGAGTCCTGGAGCAGGCTGCCCATAGAGATAGTCAAGTCTCCTGTGGAGAGCTTCCAACCCTCCCCAGCCATTGTGATGCTGGGCAAGCTGCTGTAGGTACCTCTGCTTGAGTAGGGGTTGGACTGGATGATCTCCAGAGGTCCTTTCCAACCCCCACCATGCTGAGGTTTGGGGATTCCACAATTTTATGGTAAATATAATGACAGAAATAATATTAACTACAGTAATAATAGATTCATAGAATGGTTTGAGTTGGAAGGGACCTCTGAAGATCATCTGCTTCCAAGCCCCTTGCTGTGAGTGTAAACCAATTCATTTTCAAACACACAAAAAAACTCCCCCAAAGCCTTCCAAACCTGAATAATGACCCCCAAGTTGCTGACTCAGTCAGAGTGTTCCCCTGGCAGCTCTGTGCTCCACACAGCTGCTCTTTCCTGAGCCTCACCTCTTATGTTTAGAAACTTTTGATCTTTATTTACAAAATTAATTTGTTTATTCAACTGATCAGTGTTGAGCAGTGCCCTATGATGCTGCCAACGTGGATTTGTGAGCTGTCTTTTGCTTATTAAGAATATTCTCTTCCTTTTTTCTCACTCTTTGTGGAATGAATTTTAATGTATTAATGACATTGACCTTTCTCAGAAGGGTTTGTCTTAAGTAAATTTACCTTCTGATTCCAGTGCATGGATGATGCTGGCTGATGGCTCTAAGCTCTTTTTCAGCTGGTGTTTAATAAAACATCATCTTCTATAAAACCCTTTGTAGGAAAATAGACCTTTTAAGGCTTTATCTTCTGGCAGGGAAAGATTTTTATAGACAGTCTTCAGAACTTTTGTGCTTAGAAGAGGCTTTGTGGGGCTTTGTCTGCTTTTAATGGAGGAGAAAAAGGGAGCACTAGTAACTCTTTTTGTCCTTTAAGTTAAAAACTGTATTCAAGAAGTGTTTTGATTTCTAACTGGGAATTTTTGCCCTTGATCTGCACCAGAATGAGCTTACATTGTTACCCAAAAATTCATCCTCTTCTCTTTCAGGTGCTGACAGAAGTGGTGAGAGGCAGAAGCTGTGCAGTGAGGAAAGGAACAGCCCTTCAGAGCTGGCTGAGGCTGACCCTGAGCTGTTTGCAGGCACAGAGTTCGCAGAGGATGATTTCCTGGATGTTATTCCCCCTTCTCCTGAAGAGGAGCTGCCTCCCTTCTCCACTGTGAGAAGCACGAGGTGAAACACTGATAGAGCTGTTTGTCTTCTAAAAGTGCCCCAAAAGACCCGAGACAGCGTTTGCTGAGGAGTTACAGGCTGGGTTGGTTGTGTCTGGCAGGTGAGCAGCTGTCAGTGCTGCTCTCAGTGTTTTATGAAATACTATTTCTGGTGGCCAGTGCTCAAGGTGAGCTTTGCTTCAGAAACTGCAGAACTACTTTCCCTTTCATAGGGGGAAAAACAATTGAAGCAAAACTCTGTACACTGGCATAGAATGTGTGACAAGCTGCTCAGCTACTGTGATTTCCATGGAATCCCAGGCTGCTTTGGGTGGGAATGGACCTTCAAAGCTCATCCAGTCCAAACCCCTGCAGCCACCAGGGACACCTGCAACTAGAACAGGTTGCTCAGAGCCCCAAAATAACCTGACCTGCTGTGGTTTCAGGACTGGGGCATCTCTCACCTCTCAGGGCAACCTATGCCAGGCTCTCACCACCCTCAGGGGCTAACATTTCTCCCTTCTCCAGTCTAAATCTCCCTCTTTTAGTTCAATCTATCACCTCTTCTTCTGTCACAACAGGCCCTGCTCTCAAGTCTGTCCCCACCTTTCTGATTGGCCCCTTGAATTCCTGAGGAGCCATCAGAAGGTCTGCCCTGGGGCCTTCTCCTCTGCAGGCTGAACAACACCTGCTGTTATTCTATCCACTCATGTGGAAGTGCCTTCATTTGCAGATAACTCTGTTTTAATCCCTTTTTCCTTTGTTCCTAGTAACCTTTTCAGAGAGTCTCCTACCAGTGGAAGTTCCATGACTGGCAGCAATGAGTCCAGGCCTGGGAAGGTGGCCACCGTGCAGCCTGTCACTAAAAGTGACCCCAGTGCAGAGGATGCAGGTACACAAACCCTCTGTGTCTTGCTTTTGGGGATGGTTTGCAAATCCTTGTTCTCTGTGTATCCCCTGCAGCCCCAGAGCACTGGCTAACAGTGACAGATCATAGAATGGGAAGGTTGGAAGGGACCTCAAGGATCATCTAGTTCCAACCCCCTGCCATAGGCAGGGACACCTCCCACTAGTACAGCTCACTCAAGGCCTCCTCCAACCTGGCCTTGAACCCCTCCAGGGAAGGAGCAGCCACAACCTCCCTGGGCAACCTGTGCCAGTGTCTCACCACCCTCACTGCAAAGAACTTCCTCCTAACATCCAGTTTCAATCTCCCCTCACCCATTGCCCCTTGTCCTGTCATTACCAGACCTTGTCAATAGTCCCTCCCCAGCCTTCCTGTAGCCCCCTTCAGATACTGGAAGGCTACTCTAAGGTCTCCTGGAAGCCTTCTCTTCTCCAGGCTGCAGAGCCCCAACTCTCTCAGCCTGTCCTCATAGGAGAGCTGCTGCAGTCCTCTGAGCATCTTCACAGCCCTCCTCTGGACCCACTCCAACACTTCCATGTCCTTCCTGTGCTGGAGGCTCCAGAACTGCACACAGGACTCCAGATGGGGTCTGAGGAGAGCAAAGTAAAGGGCTAGAATCCCCTTCCTCTCCCTGCTGCCCACACTGCTCTTGCTGCAGCCCAGCACTCAGTTGCTGTCTGGGCTGCACTCACACTGCAGGCTCATGTTGAGCTTTTCATCAACTCAGACCCCCAGGTCCTTTTCCTCAGGGCTGCTCTCAGCCATTCACCACCCAGCCTGGAGTTGTGCTTGGGATTGTGCCTACCCAGGTGCAGGACCTTACACTTGGCCTTATGACAGAAAGCAAGGACCAAGCCTCACACAGGGTCTTTAGGCATAGTGTAGACTCAGGGGTGATGTGTGGTCCCACTTTGGCTTTGCCACCCTGGGTTATGACTCAGATTTCCTTTCAGAGCTTAAAAGCACAGGCTGACCAAAGAATTCCTGAAGTTAACTGCAGCACAAGGACAAGCACTGCAAGTTAGAGTTGTGCCAGTGCTTCCGTTTGGTTCCCACACCAACCTGTTTGGGGGACACTGAGCTGAAATGTTTCTGAGTTTCACCTTGGGGACACAAAGTTGCCAAGCATAGGTGTGCCACTTCTTATGAGGCTGCAGAGTCAGACTATCCCTTCAGGA
Source organism: Semnornis frantzii (assembly GCA_013399775.1). Taxonomy (NCBI): domain Eukaryota; kingdom Metazoa; phylum Chordata; class Aves; order Piciformes; family Ramphastidae; genus Semnornis; species Semnornis frantzii. Next base: position 5,380 of record VWYK01014407.1, on the reverse strand, counting down.
TACAGGCAAATGTAGCTGGTGGTGCTGTTCTGCAACACCATTTAGAATCTGGTGCTGATAAAGGCCCAGAGCAGTGTGCTTGTGGTTATGTTCTAACCATGCTTGGTCTGGAAACCAACTTAGTCGAGCTCCTGTCCTACTCCAGGTGCCTTCCAACTCAAACCATTCTATGAATCTATGAAAAATACAGATATGGCCTCTATATGTTTTGCCATCAACACATTTCTGCACTTGCTCAAGCAGAATGTAGGCTTGGTCAATATTCACAAGACAGTGCCAAATGATCTGGGAAATTAAAACCATAGAAACCTTAGTTGCAGTGAAAACAAAGAAAAATTATCTTGGTTTAGTTGCTTATATCTGAAAAGGACCTTTATGACCATCTGCAGTGTGCTTTAAAGATAGTTAGGTTTGCTGTTTGACCATCAGCCCCCACCCTGGCAGCAGCAATTTGAGGTCTGGTGAGGGTCCTTGGCAAAATGCAGACGGTTTGGAGCTGTACCCAACGTGAAAGGGAAGGGACTGAGGTGCCAAGTGCTGATTTGCACCTGTGGAAGGGTTTCTAGGGCACTTTCCAGACTAGAATTGCAGTGTGTCAGTATGAGGTGTTTGGGGAGGGGTACTTTGGGCTAAGCCAAATGTGTGAAGTTGAGTGTTTGTGGCAGTAACTTTGACAGAACTGTGATGGGGTTTGGATAATAGAGAGAAGGGTAATGAAAAGGGCCAAAAGATGCAGAGTAGGTGACTTTGTGCACACAGAATCAGAAGGGGCTTTTAAAAAGGAGATGGAAAGTAAGTTATTTAGACTTCTCTCTTGCAGTTTGCTGTCTTTTGTGAAATTATATCATCTTGCCAGTAAAAATCTGCACTGCTGCCTCCTAAACCCCCTCCATCTAACAGGGAGAGCTTCCCAGCTGGAGCAGCAGCTGTATGGTGTCATGGAGGAGATCTGCAAGCTGGTGGATGCCATCCCACTCCGTGAGCTTCAGGCTCTGTCCTGTGCCAAAGACCTTCTCCAGAAGCGAGACCTCAGGTAAGGTTCCATTGGCAGCCTTCCACAGCATGGTGCCTGCAGGTGTCCTCACTGCGCCAAAAACAGGATACAGGAGGGCTTCAAAAAGCTTAAAATGAGTGAGGATATGAAGGGAAAAAGACCCCAAACTGCTGAAGGTGTTAGCAGTGTTCTGTCCAAGAAAGGATCTGGTTCCACGTTCAGCCTGAAGAACAGGAGTCCTGTGTCTCTTCTCCAGAAGGTGACTCGTGCCAGATGCCTCCAGTGAAGGGTGAGATGATGTGACCTGCTGGGTGTCATTCTGATACCTCATACCTAGAGGCTTTAGAAGAGGCTCCGGGGAGACCTTTATGTGGCCTTTCAGTGCTTCAAGGGACTGATCAGAAAGCCAAGGACAGACTTCTGAGCGGGGCTTGTTGTGACAGGACAAATGGTGATGGTTTGAACTAAAAGAGGGAGATTCAAACTGCAGAGAAGAGAGAAATGTTTGACCCTGAGGGTGGTGAGACCCTGGCCCAGAGAGGTGGGAGGTGCCCCACCCCTGGAACTATTGCAGTCCAGGTTGTCTGGGGCTCTGAGCAGCCTGCTCTAGTTGCAGATGACAGAATCATAAAGTTTGGGAAAGGCTTCTAAAATCATTAAGTCTAATCTTCAATGTCCCTGCTGACTGCAGGGGGTTGGATTGGATGACTTTGAAAGGTCCTTTCCTGCCCAAACCAGCCTGGGATTCCATCCTTAATTCAGTGTTCTCTCTCTGACACTGTCAATATCCACAGTGACTCTGACTTCTGATACCCACATAGTTGTCATCTATCCATCTCTCCATGGCTACTGCACTCTGCTGCTCTAACCTCTGTGTGATCCTGACCCAAACCAGAAAGACTGCTGAGAGTTGGGAGTTTGGTTTGGGTTTTTTCACTGGGCTGTGAATTTCTGAATGGTTTCAGCAAAGCTAATGGATTGCATTTCTTTTTATTACTGCAGTCAGACAGTCTTTGAGAAGTACAGAAACACAATTTGGTTCAGGCAGTATTTTTACTTGCTTAATTTCAGGTTTGTGCCTCTAAAGATTGATATAATCTTTTTTTTTTTTTAATACTCCACCTTGCCTGTACCAGTTCCTTGCTGCTAGGCATTCCTTTAGTTGATGTCTGCAGAGAAGGCACAACCACTTGGGAATTATTTTACTCAACTGAGGGCTGGGTTTATTCTCTCTGCCCTAGATTTGTTGGAAATATTGTTAAAATAGTGCCACAGAATGCACACCACCACCATATGTCAATATTTGAACAGGAGAGAGACAAAACTGTTCTGTGGATGTTGTAAAAGTCGTTGCTTGTGACTAAATGTTTTTTTTTTTTCCTTCTCTCCATCTCTGCCAGGAGAAAATTGGTGGCTAATTCTGTCACCTTGGACAAAAGCTGCACAAACACTTTCCTTAAGAAGAGGGTTGTGGAGCAGAGCCCTCTCCCATGTCCCAGTCCTGCTCCATGTCCTGGTCCCAGCTGGAGCTTCAGTTCTGACAGAAACTCACCCAAATGCACCAACCTGCTTTCTGGGACTCTTAATTCAAGCAGCTTTTCCACCCAGAAGAATCAAACTGTGGGTAGCTCTTACGCTTCAGAGCCAAGTGTTCAGGAGATTCCCTGCTCAGGAACTACAACTCCCAAGGGAAATGGCACAGGGAAGGCTTCCCTCAGCCTCCACTCTGAGATGTCTTTCAACAGCAGCTGGGGTGAGAAAGCAGAGATGAGGAGCGCTGGGAACCATCATCTGCTGCAGCGGCCCCTGACCAGCACAGCTCTGAAAGCTCCAAACAGAGCCCCTGCTGGGCTTCCTGCAGAGGATGCTCAGGTTGTGAATGATGCAGACCTTGACCTTGACCACTTTGATATTGATGATTTTGATGAGGACTGGGAGGATCTGGTGAATGTGTCAGCACCTGAGACACAACCCTACCAGCCCATCAGGGAAGGGCCACCTGCCAGATCACTCCTATCAAAGATCATGTCCAGAGCCAAAGGACCTGCTGCTGTATCCAGTTCTGCTGCTCCAAAATCAGGCTTCTCTGTGGCAACCAAGAACCCTTCAGGTGAATCATGCTCCTGGGGATCACTGCTTTCCCTTCTACAATTCTTACTTATGTCTAAACCTAAGACCAAGTAAATGGATTTCATCAATGCCTTTATTTCTGTGGACATTTCTTCTGCTTTCTCTTTCCAAAGCCCTCTTCTGGGATTCTTTTCCCTCCAAGTTGTGATAGTTTGACCCAGGTCCCCTTAAGAGAGCCATAGGGTTCTCTAGGAGGACCAGAGAGGTCCAGAAACTGGACTCCAGAAACCATAGTTTTCCTCCCAGTATCTCGAGTGTTTATTTGCTCTGCAGGTTGGAGGCTGCTGGGAAGCTGCTAACATTAGGAACTAGAATGTTTCTGTGTTTTAATTAGTTCTGCAGTTTTTCATTCAAAGGTGTAGAAAGTCCCCTCCCTGGAGGTGTTCAGGGCCAGTCTGGATGAGGCCTTGAGCAGCCTGGCCTGGTGGAAGGTGTCCCTGCACATGGCAGAGGCTTGGAACTGGCTGATGTTCAAGGTCCCTCCAGCTGGAGCCATTCTGTGAATCCATGAATCTCTGAATACTTTCAGCTGTTGATGCAAAACTGTTCCAAATCGGGACACTGGGGTGGGTCAGTGTTGTTTGTGGTTGTGGGAGGTGACAATATTTCATCAGCTTCTCTGTCAGTGGTTCACTACCATCTGCTGTAGGGTACTCACAAACAAGGAGCCTTTTCGTTGTGGTTTGTGGCAGAGGTGGAGCTGGTGGTGGAGGGTCTGGACAGCAGGTGTGTTGAGGAGCAGCTGTGGGACCTGGCTTTGTTCACTTGGAGAAAAATAGGCTGAGGGAGACCTTCTGGCTCTCTACCTGAAAGGAGGTTGGAGCCAGGTTGAGGCTGGTCTCTTTTCCCAAGGAATAACTGAAAAGATAAGAGAAAATAGCCTCAGGTTGTCCCACAGGAGGTTTAGGTTGGACATGAGGAACAATTTCTTTTGGAAAGGGTTTTCAAGGCCTCTCCCAGGCTGCCCTGGGCTGTGGTAGAGTCCCCATCCATGAAGGGGTTTCAAAGCCGTGGAGATGTGGTACAAATCCAGACTGGATTGTGAGTGGCTGAGAGCAGCCCTGAGGAAAAGGACCTGGGGGTCTGAGTTGATGAAAAGCTCAACATGAGCCTGCAGTGTGAGTGCACCCAGACAGCAACTGAGTCCTGGGCTGCAGCAAGAGCAGTGTGGGCAGCAGGGAGAGGAAGGGGATTCTGCCCCTTTGCTCTGCTCTCCTCAGCCCCCATCTGGAGTCCTGTGTGCAGTTCTGGAGCCTCCAGCGGAGGAAGGACATGGAAGTGTTGGAGGGGGTCCAGAGGAGGGCTGTGAAGATGCTCAGAGTTCTG
>VWYK01014404.1:0-11539 GCA_013399775.1 Semnornis frantzii | reverse complement strand
GGGAATATTTCTTTGCCTGTGCATTGAAACTCATTAGTGAATTTTGATTAATGATCTTTCTGTGCTTGCTTTCTGAAGACGTTTAGGAGTCAGAGCTGTCTTCATTCATGTGGCAGGTGCACTGTCTTCTCTAGCTACTGTGAGGGATGTCACACAAAGCACAAATAAGCTAATTAGCAGAAGCGGCTCTTTAGGGTGCAGAAGAAGCCAGCTGCATACTCAGACTTTGGAATCAGGAGGGGTCTGTTTTCCTCTCAGATGCTGTGGAAGAGTCCAGTTGAGTGGTGAACAGCAAGTTATGTTGTGCAAAGGATTAAATTCAAACATAAATCAAGCTATCAAGATAGCCTGTCACTACTGGAAATTACTTGAAGGAATCTGCACTGGTGTCAAATGACACAGGCTCTTGGTTGTTTTCCACCACCCAAAACAATCTAAAGTAATAGAGCTACTTACATGAAAATACATGAATTACTTTATTTAGCTCTTGGAATGCTGCCATTTTGCAGCCAGACAACCTGTTGGGAGGCTGTACAGATGTATCCACAACATCTGAAGGGTTAAAATTTCATGTTTGCATCTTGGCAGGGCACCCACAGAAAAGTGCCCTATGGACTCTGCTCCCCTTTTGCTTCCCAGAAGGGTAGATAGCTCTGGACTCTTTTCCAAAAGCCTTTGCAGCAGCTTCTTTGGCTCCCACACACAAGCACAGGGTACAGCACTGTAGCACTCACAGAGCAACCACCACCATGAGCACCCCTGAAAGCAACCCCCTCAGATCTTCTGGAGGTATTTACAGTTTCCCTCTCTCAAGGACAGAAGTCCCTATAATCTTGGGCCAGACCACTCCTCTTGGCACCATGAATATTCAGATCAACATAAAGTGAGCTGGAACAGGTCTTCAGGGGCTGAATGTCTGACGAACTAAAGCATGCATCTACTGATTGCCTTTGTCAGCTCTTAGTAGACAATGATTTAACATTTACAGGTAACTGAATGCTGCCATTTCCAATACATTTACAGCAAGAATCTCTCTCATCATTAATTCTACAGACTTCTGTAGATGTTAAAGTGGTGTTGACATTTAAAGCACGCCAACTCTAATAACTTGCAACCATCATAGATGCCTGTGTATTTGAAAATAAAGTTCCACACTGCTTACAATTATTCTGGTTCCTCACATGCAGCTCTTGCCTTGGTAGGAGACCTGTGTATGTGTTAGCAATGCACAGGGAACTGAAGAGGCAGCTTTAGAAGCACTCTGCTGCAATTTCTGGGTAGCAAAAGGGGGAGTTTTGAAAACCAGCAGCTGTCTCAGAAGGCAAAGTTGTAGCAAGGATGATCTGTAGGAGATGATCCTTTAGCCCTGTATCCTACAGTTCAGGTGGGCTCCAGGAGCTGCAGGCCTTCTCAAATGGGCAAAAAATTGTGGCTGCATTTTCAGGCTGTGTCAGTTTGATTTAGGCTTTATTCTCTCAGGGATGTGAACTTGTGTACAGACTGGTACTAGCAAGGCACCAACAGCATTTACTGCTCCTTCTCAGCTCCCCCCTCACCCCCACAGCTCCCCTGCTCTCATACAAAGGGTAGTGGCCAATGGTTCAACGTCCAGATGGAGGCAGGTGACAAGTAATGTCCCTCAAGAGTCTGTATTGGGACCACTGCTATTCAGTGTCTTCATCAATCATACAGACAGTGAGATTGAGTGCACCCTCAGCAAATTTGCAGATGATACCAAGTTAAGATAAGACTGAAGGATGAGATGCCATCCAGAGGGACCTTAATAGGCAGGAGAGGTGGGCTGAGATGAATTTCATGAGGTTCAATAAAGCAAAGTGCAAGATCCTACACCTAGGTCAGGGCAACCATCAATATCAATGCAGGGAGGATGAGGGGCAATGGTTTTAAACTGGAGCAGGGTAGATTTAGGCTGGACATAAAGACAAGTTCTTTACAATGAGAGCAGTGAAATACCAGAACAGGTTGCCCAGAGATATGGTTGATGCCCAGTCCCTGGAGACACTCAAGATCAAACTCAATGTGGGTCTGAGCAGCTTGATCTAGTTGCAGGTGTCCCTGCAGGGAAGTTGGCCAAGACAACCCCTAAGGGTCCCTTCTAACCCAATCCAATCTGTGAATCTGTGTTCTTGCCCACAGCCCAGGATCCCATTTCAGCCTACCCCAGAGTGCTGATCCCCAGCTCCCCACAGCCCTGTCACTTCACCACACTGGACCAGACCAACCTGCTGGCTAATGTCCTAGCATGCCCTCAAATTATTCTCATCACCATGAATTTGCCTGAAAACCTGGGTTAAGATCAGCTTCTCACCCTCCCAAAGCCTGCCCAGCTCACCTCTCTCAGGTACAGTGGGACCATTTCCTGGGTGGCACATTCTGCTGTTCAGATCATCCCTTTTACAATCCCTTGAGGAGCTGCTGGTCTGGCTGCCTCCTGAGACACACTGTGCAATGTCAGCTACGCTCTGGGAGCAGCCTGCAAATGTCTCACCTGGATCAATCAGACAAGATTGGAGCCACCTGAAAACTCAGAGGTGCTTGTTCTACAGTTAGACCAAGCAATCTTTGCTTCCCCGGGCTTGTGCTGGCTGTCTATATCAGAAATACACATATCATTAAACCCGGAGGGACAGGACTGAGCAAGAAGACTTAATAAGGCACTGCACACCAGCAGAACACTAGCCTTGGAGTGCATAGCTCCAGTCTATAGCAAACATGAAGTCAAACTCATTAGTACAGCCCTCAGCTGCTGAGGTCATGGCTGGACCCACAGCAGAAACAGCTGCAGCACCTTAAGAGCTGGATTGCCCAAGAGCTAATTGCTACCACCTTTTGCTTGTTTTCTCTTTTGTGTTGCCTCCCATCTCCCCCTCCCTAAAAACGTGTTTCAGCAGTCTGGTTTCCAAGAGCCCATGACTGTCATTTAAGTGCTTGGAGAGGCAATATGGCTGAGGACCTTGGGAATGTGCAGGTTCCAAAATGGACTCCCTTTTTTTTCCATCTCTACTGCATTCAGTGCTTTTTCCTGGCTGTTCAGGCCTTTGCTCCTTCTACCACCTCCGATGTTCATCTATTGCAAGGTAAATTCACCCAGCTCACTTATCCAGGAGAAAACACAATGGGTTAAGCTACTTGAGTTAGCTTTCCACTGATTTAGTAGACTGAATTTGGTTTACAATGCTATCAGAGAATGATCACAGCCAAGACAAAGGATGGGGGCAATGGGACTACTCTCTTTTTGCAGTAGCAAACTGTTAGACACATTTCTAAATATGGTAACCATGTAAAAAGGTGTCAGACCTATCACTGATGTGGCTGAGTTTAAAGACTTGAGAGCCTCCAGCACAGGAGGAAAACAGGCAGCTTGAGGCAAGTAGCTACTAAAATGCCCAAATAAGCTTCACCAAAGTTTGATGTGCTCTGACCATGCTAGGATGAAGTTAGTGTATTTTATTCTGTGTTTGGTACCTGCTAGCACCAGGTCAGTAGTGCTGATGACATACAGGGATTTGGTGGCTACATTTCTGTGCCCACAGCTGTGGTGTATTGAGTCATTAGAAACACAAATCTTGCACTGTGAAGAGAAGCCCTCAAGACAAGGGGATGGGAATAAACTGGGCAAATGAAAGAAGGGTGAAGTAGAAAAGGAATCATTGGGGCAAGAGGGAGGAGAGTGAACATTTATAGCCATTTAGCAGCATCTTTTTAAATGTTTTGTTTTTCTTATGCTATGAGGACTTCAACTTTCCATACATATTTGATTTGTATTCATTAAGTTATCAATTATTCCATTGAGACTACTTCTTAGCATGTCTTCCTGCCACACTGAATAATGCTAGAATATCATGGTGCAATTCAGGTGCCTCTTAGTGCCAAGCTGCTCAAGTCCTGAGCTGATTAAAGAGATATTCTTCTGACTAACTCAGCTTTGGATATGACACAAAGCAAGAAAAAGGATATGTACAAAAAAGCATACATTTTCTTTTTGATCTTTTCTTTCCCCTGACTGCATGCTCTATGGGATACACCACATGGTATAGCTGATGCTATGTGTATCCTCACATAGGCGTAATTGATGATAAATTAATAATATATTTTATCAAAGAGAGCATCTGGAAGTAAGCTCTTAAGTCAAAATGCAGACCTCTAACTGTGGCTTCTGTCTGATAGCAGAAAACCCTGGCTCTTTCACTATTCACTTCAACACACTTTTCAAATTAGCTGAAAGCAGGGCTCCTAAATGGGATGTAATTTTTTAACAATATCTTGCTCTGCTTGTCACAAACATTGGTGCCAGCTGAATATTCTAGGTGCTGTGGCCAACACTTGGAATAAACATGCCTGCCCAAAGCGATGAAAAATTTGATTACTGCCCTGGGGTATCACATTTTGTCCCAAATGTCTACATTCCTACTTTTAGATTGGAAAAACTCATAAGAAATACCTCTTCCTGCCTACACTGCAAAGTCCAGCAGCAGGCGGTTAAGGAATTTACAGAGCCAGGGATTCTGTTGAAAGATTAATGTATTTTTGTTGCTAAGCTTGTCTTTAAAGAATGAAAGAAAATTTTGTTATGACTTTCTGAGCTATTGGTGGTATAGAGGACAAGGAATTATCATCACTGTACCCATGAGAATCAGGAACTTTGATTCTGATATGATCTCTGCCTGTAGTTGCAGCATCCCTTCTCTTTCAGGAACACAGAGTCTTGTACCATGCCTTTTAGAGATTGCTGAAGCTCCTGATTATATGCAGAGGAGATTTCATCCACATGGAAGCATTCATACACAAATGAGGCTGTGATACAGCCCTAGTGTGGAAGTTATAGTAGGGGTTCATGTACAACATGTTACTCCAAACACAGTGGCCACTCCTGTCAGGCAGAGAGACAGTATCTTGTGTATGCTGGTACCATGTGGATAGAGACCTGACACAAGCCTCTAGGCAAGTGGTAATACAAATCACAGTGGACAGCAGCTTCTGAGAAAGAAGGCTCACCTTTTAAGGGACAAGAAGCCTGTAGAAATCAAGAAGTCAAGTCCTGTATAAATATTTAAAGTTGGGTTTGTTGTGCTTAGGGTTTTTATTTTATTTTATTTGCCCCTTTCCCTCTAGCTTTTTAATCAAAATGAAATTTAACCCCAGTCAGTTACTGGAGTTCTGCTGACAGATGGTAACTTGTTAAGCCAGGGTTGTGTGACTGCATTGATCATATGCTCGTGCTCTGTGCCAGAGCCAGTAGCCCTCATCTGGTCTCAAAAGCTTTATTAACGTAACTTGATTCAGCTCAGAAATCACTCCAGCCGCTTCTTTACCCCTACTGTGAGACATTATCTTATTTCAGGTTAATTTAATAACTGACTAACTAAATACAAGACACTCCTTAAGCCATTGGTCGAAGGCTTCAAGATAAGTCTAGAAGTAGTTTTGCTACACCAACACTAAGCAAATCACTACACTTTTCTGTGTATATAAAGTTTGAGTACACTTGAAAAAATATCAAGTTACAGTGGTTCGAAATCATACTGTCTTTCAATCAAGCCACAGCAACAGGCTGAGTGCATGCTCCTCTAAAGTACAACACAACAGCTTAAATCTCCCTTTGCTAGTTAGCCTACAGATTAACCTGCTTCATTAAAATGTAAGCCACTACCTGTTACCTTGGGGTCAAACAGACCTAAGACAGTGTCTGTGGTCATTTGGCACATCTCAGACAATGGGGTTAATGGACCACAGGATGTTGGGTATTTTAAGGGCCCTCCAGAGATGATCAAGTCCAACCCCCCTGCCAGAGCAGGACCATAGAATCTACCTCAGGTCACAGATGACTCCACAACCTCTCTGGGTAGCCTGTTCCAGGGCTCTGTGACCCTCACAGTAAAGTTTTTTCCTCACGTTGAGGTGGAACTTCCTGTGCTGTAGTTTATATTCATTGCCCCTTGTCCTATCACAGGGTGCAACTGAGAAGAGTTTGTGTCCTCTCTCTGACACCAGCCCTCAGATATTTTCTAACATTTATTAGACCCCCCTCTATGCCTTCTCTTCACCAGACCAAAAAGGCCCAGGTCCCTCAGCCTCTCCTCACAGGGCAGTGCTCCAGTCCCTTCAGCATGTTCATAGCCCTCTGCTGGACTCTTTCCAGTAGATCCCTGCCCTTCCTGAACTGGGGAACCCAAAACTGAATGCAATGTTCCAGGTGAGGTCTCACCAAAGCAGATTAGAGGGGGAGGAGAACCTCCCTTGATCTGCTGGCCACACTGCTCTTAATGCACCCCAGGATCCCATTGGCCTTCTTGGCCACAAGGGCACATTGCTGTGGATTAAACCAGTCACCATTTCAAAGTGGCTCCACATGCTGAGAGCCTTAACCATTTCCATATGTTAACCACTTGCAGGTTAAAAGGCATTTCAATTTGAAAATTTCTCCTAGCTCTAATAAGCTTGATTCTTTTGCAGTCTGCTTAAAAGCAGTGGAATTCACCTTTTGGAACAGACACACAAATGGATGTGTCTTTGGTGTGTTTAGAGCTACAAAAGTTAGATGTTTTCAATTAAAACAAGTGCTATTTACTTCTATACTTACAGGTAATAGAACACTTTTGACTTTTACGAAGTGCATGTTATTAAAGCACTTTGCTAATGTACAAAGGCACTTTCATAAAACAAGGAAGAAAAGAAGCAGCCCTCTTTCAAACTGTCTTTGGAAAATGAGATGAAAGAAAAGAAAGACTTGTGAGAAAAGAGTTCTTTAACAATAGGAGAGCTGTCTTCAGCTCTTCCCATGTATGATTTCAGCCATCATCTTTATGCCTAGAAGTACTTTTATAAACATTCGTAACAATTTAAACATATTCTATCACTCAAAACTTTTCACACAAGGACTCTTCACCCTAACCTTTTTGATGAGGCCAGAAAACACTTATATTGCAGTTTCCAAGGTATCCCTAAAATAGTACAATAGAGAAGTAATATGGTATTGTTAGTGTTCTGGAGTAACTATTACTGATTTATTACTTAATATCATTATTGAAACTCTATGTAGACCTCTTCTGTATATCTCAGTTTATTCATTTTCAGCAAATATTTCCTGTATTATGTGCTGGAATTGCAGTTTTCAGGAATTTAAGCCTTGATTCAGGCAGGCACAAGGATGAGATTCAGTCTTTTCTGAAGTCATTTTCATCTTCCACACTTCTTGTCTTCTCTTGCACTGACAGAGTTCCATCACTCAGAAATTTGCACAGACAGGTCTACAACTTGTAACTATTTAGTATGATATGCCTAAAAATGTCATTGCTAGGTTAGGTTTGCAGTGGCCAAGCTGAAGGAAGGAGTGATGTGTTTTTCTTCAAATATTTTCCTGTTAGGCCAAGAAAGGCTTTTGTATATTTATTTTTTTTTTCCATTTCAAGTAAACTCCAAAGGCTGTTTTATAGAGGGGGTGGGGGGTGGGGAATTATTTCCAATAAAATACCTCTCAAATTGTGAGTGTCTCTAAAATGGCAGAGAAAAAATGTATTATTCTTCAGGTCATATAGCAATGTTTCCAGTTATGTGGCATTTCTAATGGTGAAATCATCAGCAGAGATGTTGTTATTTTTCTGCAAAGGCCTTCGTGCAAGATGCTTAAAACCTCTTCCATTTCAGTTTCAGAATATGGCAAAAGAACGGACACCTTACTCACTATTTCTTAAATATATGTATTGCTTCTCATCTCTGAGAATGGAGTTTTAGCCCAGGAATGATGATTACACTGCATTATTTTGCTTCTGCAGTGGTACTTTCAAAAACAAAAATGCCCCATCTCAGTTTTCTATCAAAAAACAGATTCTGATGGCTTCTCCTTCAAGTCTTGTCCCATCAAACTTCCTGTCTCTATGTGATTTCTGTTTTTTCCATTCTATTGTGTTTTATTGTCTCATAATGATATCTTTTTCATCTCTTCTTGTTGGTATAAGTCAAACAATTAGGACAAACAGCTAGACCAGCTTAGTGCAGAGCACATAGAAAAGCAGATAGAAAGGAATTTGTCTTGCAGAACGCAAAAGCAAAGCATAGCTTTTGGTAGTTGGGTTTCTGAGGCCAAAGTCAAAAAACACCTTTTGGGGAAAGGATGCATTTTGATGCTTCTGTGTATGTAAGCACGTATTTATTTATTTATTTCTCTTAGAGTAAAATGTCATCTCATAAAAGCATCAGCTGCAACCAGAGATGCTATTACAGGTTCTGTATTATTAGCATCGGTGAGTGCTGGGGGTGAGGAAAAGGTGCAGAAGCAGCAGGGGACTGTTGCCATAAACAGGATTTCACAGAGTCATGGGGCTTTTGGAGACATCTCCAGCTTACATTACTTCTAAAGTTAGCATTATTTCTCCATTCCAAATAATCAGAAATAAAACATCAGGCAGTAAACGCTCCCCCCAGTGACTAACTGTGTTGTTTGGGTCTTTTCTTCCCTCAACTCCCCACCCTACCCTTTCCTCTCCCCTTCCCCCCCCAACTACTTTGCAGAAAGAAAAGACACTAAAAGTTCCTTCTGTGAGTTGCCAAGGTGCTCCCAGCCCATTGTGCAGAATCATTGTCAGGTTAAATTAGGGAGTACAGACTCCATGAGTGTAAAAAAATCAATACTTGATGGAAGATTGCTCCCCGGAAAATCTGTTTTGATTCCAGGATTAATTCGCGACCAAAGGCTTCTGCAAAATGACATGCCATTAGTCAGAAAATGAACACATTCTACCCTTGAAATTGGATGGAAATATGTCAGGTGATTGACCTATTCATTCTCTTCGCTCTCTGGGCAGAGAGAGTAGGTGTGGTAGCTGTGAATTAGGCCTGCGAACCAGGTCCATTTTCCAAGCAGCAGAAAAAAAAAAATAGTCCAATGTGAATTGCAAGAATTCTCTAGGCCATTGTTGTAAAGCTATTGCAAATGCATTCCGTCAAGGTAAATGCATTTGTCTGGAAGGCCTGACTCTCTTGTGTTTTCTAAATCTCAGAATAAACCTTACTAAAAATCTTAAAATAAAGCAGGGAGTTGGTTTTTTTTTTTCTTCTGCTGAAAAAAAAAAGAAAAAAAGGCTTGCAATATTAATGACAATGTAATTTGTTTGCAATATATAAAGTAACATTTCCCCTCCTCCCCCCTAAGCACTTTGCTCACCAGTTTCTTCTACAAAAACTTTGACAAGGCAAACCCAGAGCTGAGGCTGTGCTGGCTGCTCTGTGGTCAGGCCTCTCTCAGCAGTCCCCGTGGCAATCACAGTAGCCAGCCATGAGCTGCACCAAAGGCTGGCTTCAGCTCTGCTCTGCTTTGTGAGGTGCCAAACTCTAGGACAAAAGAGCATTTGAATCTTTGCCTGTTATATTCTGAGTCTCCACTATGTCTGCTTAGACTGCTGAAACATGCTGAATGTGTGGAATGGAAAGGTCATGACAGGAGGTATTTGTATTTATCTGGTGTGGAATTGCCAAGGTGAAGCTCACTTCTTGGTAGATGGACTTTTCCAGTAGAGAGAGAAGTTGTAGGCGGCAGCATTAGAGCTTGTGTCTGGAGAGTGGGGAGGCTCTGGGTCACTCAGTGACCTGACTGGAGTGCACTGAGATGGGAGAGGTTGCTCTCAAATATATCAAGGAATGCAAAGTTGCTATATAGCACTACCTGCTTCAGACAGAAGTCACCACAAGAGCTTTCTTCTTGTAACCTCTCTGAAGAACTTTGGCAGCTGATACATTATACTAGAATTCAAGAATGGAAGCCATGAACACCACCAGTAGGTATGTTGTACTGACTGAAAACTCAATAGCAGTCCAACCCCTCAAACTACTAACCTATGACATATCAGGGGACTGATTCTCCTAAGGATGTGACCCTCCTTTGCCTGAAATTCCTCTCTAACAATAGATCTAAAGTTTGAAGGTCTGAAGTCCAGGTTTGAAGAACCCTGGACCTGAAATTCTGCAATTATTATCTTCCATTTTGATTGTGATACAGTATCTGTTTGTTTTCTCACAAAGATCCCACCATGCAGGTCAACCCTACTAAAAGCTGTATATTTTTTGTCCGGTTTTGGTGATTCTTTCATTCAGAATTTGGAAGTAATGTACTGTGTAAAGAGTAAGTCCTTGAGGGTGATGATCCATGTGTGATTACTCAGGTTGTAGAGATAGTGCGTTGGTGGATTAGCTCTTCCACGTGAGGTGAAGCTTTTCAACATAGCCATCAACATTTAGGGAAAGAAACATCATTTCCTGGGAGTATCACAGGATTGGCTTGTGATGGTGGTAGTGGAATGCTCAACTATCTTTGTTTCTCTGATGATTTCAAGGACTAAGTGTCTTCCAAGAAAACCATTTAGAATTACAACACTGATATTAGAATCAGCTGGAGACATTCCTCTCTCTAGATTATAGTGACCCTCACTGACAACCCACTGCAGCATTTCTATTATAAATGTGCACCAGACTAATATTGTAACATTCTGAAAAAGTACAGAGGGTCTTACCAAGCATGTTAAACAGAACTAATAGTTCTCTCTACTTGACAGGAGCCCTGAAGATGTAAAATCATCAAAACAACAAAGGAAAGTAATGTCCCATGTTAATATTAGAGTAGGACAAATTGTTTCCCCTCAGAGTCCATATCCCAACCACACTAGCAGAGTCTTATCTTTAATCCAGAAGTCAGTGCAGTCACCACTACATCTGAAGAAATACTCACTGTAAATATAATTTACCTCTTCTCACCTTTTGCCATCTAAAAGCAGGATGTCAAGTTTTCCTTGACCTGGAAAGATAGGAACCTCATGGAGAGAGTCAGCCCATGCTAATACAGGCAGGGCAAACTGTCTTCCAAAGTTCCCTTTCTCCTCCTATTAATTTACAGATTACCTTAGACTGGATGGCAAAGGGCTAACATTAGATAAAACTCATCCCATTCTTCAAGCCCACATCCATGCACCTACAGCAGAACTACAAGAATTACCATCTCTCAGAAGCACTGGAAGAGTCCCCTGATTAAAGCTAGTGTGTTGCTTTCAGGGGCAAAACTCTCAGTGATTTCAGTGTACTCTGAAGTGATGCATAAAGTGTTTGGAGCCCAGTAGATGTTATGTAGGTTAAAAATGCCTTGGAGGAATTTGGTTTTGATAGAAAGAGAAGCAAAAGGGTTAACTTGCAGTAAAACAGATAAGAGGAGAAGTGAATAGAAAAAACCTTTCTAAGGAGGAGCAAGGCAGGTGGAGAGCTGTGCTTCAGAGCCCACCCAAGCAATCAGGAGATTTAAATGCATATGGTTGTTTCCAAACAAGAACTTAATTTTTATAATGCTGTAGCAATTTTGATTCTCTCTCTCTTTCTCTCTTTCTCTCTTTCTTTCTCTCTTTCTCTCTTTCTCTCTTTCTCTCTTTCTCTCTTTCTCTCTCTTTCTCTCTTTCTCTCTCTCATTTTTTGGGAGGTTGTTTAGAAGTTCTGGAGAAAAGGAGGCTGAGGGAATACCCTCTGGCTCTCCATAGCTACCTGA
>VWYK01014397.1:0-16562 GCA_013399775.1 Semnornis frantzii | reverse complement strand
TATATATATATATATATATGTAGTGTGGTATCATTACTGCTTGGTGGCCATTAGTGCTCACCAGAGGGAAGTCCTGTCTGGAGGCTTTGCCTCCTAGGAAACCTGAGGAAAATGCTGCCCTACTTAACGCTGCTGTAGCTCTTGGGAGAAGCTTGGAATTAAATAGATACTGGGTTTTCTTTGAAAATATGCTCTTGAATAAATTAGTTTGCATCCAGAACTGGCATCTGTTTTCCTTGGCTCAGATAGTTCTCTGAAAGTGTTTAGGTATGCAGCTCACGCTGAGCCTTCTTGGCCACAAGGGCACGTTGCTGGCTCATGGTCACCCTTCTGTCCACCAGGACCTCCAGGTCTCCTGGGCTGCTCTCTAACAGGTCAGTCCCCAACCTGTACTGGTTCGTGGGGTTGTTCTTTCCTACATGGAAGACTCTACAGTTGTCTGTGTTGTATTTCATTAAATTTCTCCCTGCCCAACTCTCTAGCTTGTCCAGGTCCTGAGATCAAGATAAACCACATCCACTGCACTACCATCATCTTTCCACCTGGTTATGTCCTCATAAAAGACCATCAGATTAGTTAAACGTGGAGGTGAGGCTGACCCAGGTCCTCCTTGAAGCCCAAAGTGACATTTGCTTTTCTCCAGTCCTCAGGTACCTCTCCCCAATACCTACCAGAGATGATAGAGGCCTAACTTCTGCCAGTTCCCTCAGCACCCACAGGTGCATCCCATCAGGGATTTATGGGTGTCAGGTTTGCTTAATTGATCCTCACTCTCATCAGCCAGCACAAGCTCCTTCTTTATCCTCACTTGTTTTGGGGCTTCAGGGGTTTGGGATTCCTGAGGACAGTTTCCAACAGTATAGACAAAGAAGGCACTGCCACCTTTTTTCCTTCTGTTATCAGGGCACCCACCTCATTCAGCAGTGGGCCAACATGGCCTCTAGTATTAGTTTTGTTTCCAATGTATTTTTAAAAGCCCTTTCTATTATTGATCTCTCTTACAAGGTTTAATTCGAAGGAGGCCTTAACTTTCCTAGTTGCTTTCCTACATCCTCTGACAACCATTTTATATTCCTCCCAAGTGGTCAGCCCTTTCTCCTTCCATGATCCGTAGGCTTTCTTCTTCCACTTGAGTATGCCCAGCAGTTCTCTGTTAACCAGTCCTCTGTTGTTTTGAGTTCAAACATAAATACTGTTTTCATTCAAAATTTTAAATACAAAAATGCTGTGGGGTCAGTAACTCCAGGAGAGGGATCATCAGTTCTCTTGAGGTGAAGAGCTAAGTGGCCTGGTGTTTAGCATCTAAGAATAAACCTATTTTTGTGCTTGAGGAAGAAGCTGAAACACTGGACACCTGTCTGTTTCTGTTGGAGGTAAGTTTTAAGGAGGCATCTACAGAAATCTGGTCTGGTTGTATGGCTTTTTGAGAATCTCTCTAAATGTCTCAAAATTTCAGGTCTCATATCCACAACATTGCGCTTGGTCTGTGGTTGATGTTTTGGAAGAAACTTGGTCTAGTTACTACAGACAGATACACAAATGTTAAACAAATCCCAAAGCTTCCTTGTTCTTGCAGGCCCTCTGAACTCAGAAGACCTTTTAATTTGTTCTTCTGCCTGATTACCACAATACAGGTTGGTAGCAGCACCAATGCAGATTTCAGGTGCTGTGCTGGAAATGCTACAACCATTATGTAGCTATATCCTCATCTTTCCAAGGATAACACAAACCTGTTGTGTTTGGCTTATGTTATGCCATATTGTTCATTCTTTACTCAGTCATTTGCATAGTGTTTAGATTATGAAGGACAATGTGAAAAAAAAAATCTTCATTTGATTCTCAAATCAGGAAAAGCAATTATAAATCTTTTCTTCTTAAATAGTATTTTATGGTTGGGAATTATGCATGCCTTCTGTACACTGCTTGGAAGTGTGTAAATATAAAAGCCTCTTTCAGCTGTTTCTTTTTTGTGATTATAAAATGCAGTAAAGTACAAATGTAGTTTTAAATCAGGGTTGTTCTCAAACTGTTTCTCATGGTTTCATGGGCTGGAAATGTGAAATTAGTTCATAGCAGTTTATTAATCAATAATGTTTGCTCATGCAGGTCACTTGCTGATTTATCTCCAGTTCACAGCTCATTAGCAGATAGGTAGCTCTTTAGTCATGTTGTTGTTTAACAGGTGTGTTTTCAGGGTGCTATTAATGACCTCTGGATTTAGCAGCTCTTGACACAAGATAGATTTCAGAGATCATTAACATAAAATTGGAAGTCTTTTCCCATGGGTATCACATACATTAGGTCACGTAACACCTAGTAATACATTTACCACTCTGTATTTTGGACTCTTCTCCTCAGATGCTCATAAATTTCATGCAGATAGCTGGGCTGGTGTCCAGGCTTGTTTATATACACTCAGCTATAAGCGTCCCAGACTTCCTCATCCTCCTGGCTGTATAGGTGGTACCTCCCTAATTGAGGCCATCAGAAGATTTCATCAGCGTATTCCTGCTTTTCCTGTGGTTGTTAAATGGATGAGCCACCTTGCAATGTCAGTTCCACTGATCCTTGTGGAACTCTAGGGATGATCCCCTGGCAGTGCAATACTTAACCTTGTCAGCAGTTACTCTGTACTAGAAGTTGTTGAGAGCTGATTCTATCCATAGAAATATTAGAAGAAAATGTTTTGTATTCCTAATTCCCAAAGGAGCTCTGCAGAAGAGCAGATGAAGGGATTACAATCTTGATCTTTTTTTTGCTCCTCCTAATAAACTGTGATATTACTATTTTTCTCTAGAAGGTGTGGAAGGAACTAGTCCTTTAAAATTCTATGTACAACATACATATTCAGTGAAATTTAAAGGAACTGATCTCAGACACATGGAAAGGAATTGTAGTTAATGATGTGATAAAAAATTGTTTTCTTGCAGGAGTCTGTAAAATAGCAGAATGTCCTGAATATTCAAAGGCTTTATTGGTTATCTTTATTCTTCACAAAATGTTACTTGAGTATGGAAGTCTTTTGCAAAATTAAGAAGATTTAGATTAAATTGTTTGAAGGATTTAAAAGTCTTGCCAAGAGGCTCAAAAGACCTTTAAAATGTGAATGCTTCCTGAGCTTTGAATGCTCAATGTTGTTAAATCTAGCTCCTGCAATTATACAACCTTTATATCAGCTTGAATTTTAAGCACAGAAAACAGCTCCTGTGCTCCCATATTTAAGGCACTGGAGAATAGAGAACAGCTTTTAAAACTCATCCCTGGGGTGCTGGCAGAGGAGCCTGAATTTCCCTGTTGAAGTCTCATCTTGTGAGCTTTGTCAAGTAGACTCGCAAAGAATTCGAACCAGATATTTTTGTAATGCAATGACATCATCTTTATTCCCTGAGGTTTCCAGAAATCTTCCTTGCTCTCTGTGTACAGCAGCGTTCTCCATTCTCTTAATTCATTCTAAACTAAAGGTAGTTCCCCTGAAAGGATGTCACAGAACCGTTTGAAAAAAACCTGGTAAATTAGATCCCGAAGTCATAGGGTTTGTACATAGATAGAACCTGGAATGAAAATTAGACGCGGGAGCCACAAAGGGCAGTTGTAATTTTTGCTCACTGCACAGGAGGGTGCTCAGCCTCTGTCTTTATCTGCAAGAAAGAGCGATTCCCATGGTCATTAGAATGAAGTGGAGAAGCTGTTTTCCGAGCTGGTCTTTTCTCTTAGTGACATTGAAGGATCTGTTAATTACAGTCACTCAAAAAATGTTCAGCTGGTAAAGTATTTTATAAGGTGTGTGTTAATTGCTGTTGTAAGACCATTACAAAGGTATTTAGGTCAGATGCACTCTGACGATCATCCGCTGTTTAAGACCTTGCTGTTCTCCGATGGGTGTGCTTAAAGATCTTTGAAGTTCCTCGAATATATTTTTTCGCCAACCTAGTGTGTGCAGCCGAATGTGTGAACCCTTGTGTGAATCGTTCTGTTGAATAACGACTTCTTGTGTTTGTCAAAACCTGCCTTGAGTGGATGTTCTAAGAAGGGGCGGATGGGCTCGTTAAATTATTTTCCATCTGTAGTATCTGCTTTTAATTATCTTCTTGATTATTCATTAGTTTCCTTGGTAAATAGTAATGTATTTTATGGTCTAACGTGACTCATCGTGTTCTAACATAATTCATAAAATGGAAATGTTTAAAAGTTATCTTGATTTATTAATTTAGGTCAGTTTATTAACAGTGGGAAAGGATTTTATCTGCTGCAGGGGGTTGCCTGTGGCAGATTGTCAATAGAAGCCAAGGCTGGTTTAGTGACGCTGGTACCTCAGGCTGAGGTATTGCTTCCTGTAAGGATTTATGTAACTGCTCTGCCTTTGCTCTGATTGGGTAGCAGTCTTTAACTCCCAGAAGAAAAAGAAGCTTATTTTTGGTGGTTATTTGTAATAATTCTTTGTAATTACTAAGATTGTCAGCCCTAAAAAGTTTTCTTTGACTGACTAACCAAAGCAAAAGGTGAGATAAAGAATCTTCTGGCTTTAGTAACTACTACTTGTGCAAGAAAAATACTATTTTATGAGTGGCTGAAAATTGACCCATTTTCTGTTTACCTTTTTACAACTTAGTTAAACACAGCTCTCAGATGTTGTGATTCAGTGAGCAAGTTTTAGCGAGGAAAACTAAATTGTTGGGGAAAGCAATCGGTTAAACCTCTGTCTTTTACAAGGTCACAAATATTCTGGCCCTCTGCGTGCATAACCATTTTAGCTGGTAAGGAAAACCACTCATTTTTAAAAAGCACTACCAGTGTAGACAGGTCTCCAGATCTTCCAGAATAAATACAAACTCCAAACTGCTGGAGGCAAAATCTTGTTTGTCGCGCCGAACGGCATTTCTCCCATTAACGTCAGCACATAAACATTTGCTTCACTTCAGTCAATATTTACCTCACTAATCAATAAAACTTGTTATGCACTCCAGAAGGCTAATATTTACTGACTGTTTTTAGTTTGGTGGCAATATATAAAATTCTCAATTTCTATCAATAGGGAAGACTTTTTTACTTCTCTGGCCAAAAAAAAATGATTTTGTGTTAATGTGTAGGTATTAGTTTATTAGGAAGTTTTAACAACAATAAAACCATGTGCACTGTGTAATAAGATTATCTAGCTTATTCTTGAAATACGAGGGAAGGATAATTTAAAAACTACAAACATCTAAACATATTATCAAATTAAAAAACAGTTTTATGAGATCGCAAAGTAGGAATTCCACATCAGTTGGGTTTTGTGCTTGGTTTACACTACTCAAATTCTCTGGTAAAGGGAAATGTGCCACTGATTTACATTATGATTTGGTATTTTGGTTTTTAATGTTCTTTGCATGAGATAAAATAATTAGACTGAAGGAAGACCCTGGAAGCAGCACATGGATTTTTGGCTTATGGAAATGTTACTGGGAGCTAAATTTGGGTAAATCACCAAGAAATGTTTGTCATCTAGATCCAGTGCATAAATTCTTACATGTCCCAGGTTCCAGTGAAAGAACCATAGAACCCTGCTTCAGGTTAGTTTTTTTGTGGCATGTTCTTAGGAGGCTGTTGGTTGGGTTCTTTAGTGCTTGTGTATTGAAAATCTGTACTTAATGGTCAAATCTTTTAAGAAAAAGAAACAAGGTCAAAGAAAGAAAGAAAGAAGAATGCTTTAATCTGTGGTAGTCTGCCTTTGCATGCTGCTATTACTTTCATCTTTGCTCCTCTTCAAATTTTTAATTTGCTTTTAGAAGAGGTTTTGAAGATGCTCATCTGGTAGCAGGTGGTCACTGCCTGAATCCTCACTTCAGAAATCCTGAGCTGTGTTCTGATGCTTTGCTAAAGTCCTCTCTCACCAGCCCAGATGTGTAACAGAATTGAGCACTGGGTCATTCCAAAAGCTCAGGAAGACACTCTTTTGCTCCCTGTCACAAATAATCTAAGTGATCTTCAAGGTCCCTTTCAAGTCAAACCATTCTGTGATTTTGTGTCTGCCAGAGTTAACAGATATGGCAGAACTATGCCCATCATGGTTTTCAGGGAGGTTGTGAATCTGGAAACCAAGCTATATAACCTTTCTTAACTTTATCAGAGTCAGAGGTAAAATTGAATATGCAAAGAGTGAGTAAAACATTTTCAGGAATGCTGGCAGCAGCTTCCCTAAGAACTTTACTGTGCTCTCAGCAGTGCAGCCCACTTCTTCTGCAATTTTTAGGATGTAATCCTGTGAATGTATGTGATTAGCATACATAAGTGAGTAGTCTTGTTAGAATCAAGGGGCTCCTTGTCTATGAAATTATTTGCCTGTTTGTAGGATCAAGGTCTCATTTACCTTAGCATTATACAAAATTGAGTGCAGAGGAAGGCCGCAGAGAAGATCCAAGGGGTGGAACACCTCTGCTATGAGGATAAGCTGAGGGAGCTGGGCTTGTTCAGCCTAGAGAAGACTCTGGGGGGACCTTAGAGCTGCCTTCCAATACCTGAAAGTATCCTACAGGAAGACTGCAGAGGGCCTTTTCAGAAGGGTGGCTGGAGACAGGACAAGGGGAAATGATTTGAAGCTGAGGAAGAGTAGATTCAGACTGGATCTTAGGAAGAAGTTCTTCAGTACAGGGGTGGTGAGACTTGAACTGGCTGTCCTGGGAGGCTGTGGCTGCCTCCTCCCTGGGGATGTTCAAGGCCATGTTGGATGAGGCCTTGAGGACGTGAGTGTAGTTGAGAGGTGTCCCTGCCCATGCCAGGGAGATTGGAGTAGATCTCTTCCAACCTAAGCCCTTCTGTGATTCTATGATAAAAATACTTGCTTTACCATTAGGAAACTCTTCTGCTCCTTCCCACATATAGCTCACTGGTTTCTGATTTCATGAATAGAAATGGTTTAGGTGGAGAGGAGGAGATACTGATATTTGTGTGATCAGCGGAATTGTACTTGTTTGTTACAGAATTAGTTAGGTTTTGTATCACACAGTTCTATCATGCTTGGCCTTGCTGAAGCTGTGATAGACTTTGCAGTGACCTCAACAGCAAGCAGCATGTGTTTCTAGATGTTCTGGAGGCTAGCAGTACAGTGTGCTGTAGTAACACTGTAGCTCATGAAAAGTGAAAAATTAGTAACTGAATTATGCAAAATGCAGAATTAGTTGTTGCTGATATCATGGATATCCTGTGCCTTTAGTTACTACATAATCAGGTACAGACTTCAACAACTTGGTGAGGAGGCAGCATGTTTCTGAACTAAGTACTGCAAATTAAACTGGTGTCTTTTAATCAGCTGTTCATCATCCTTCCCCCATGCTTAACCAGGGAGATGGTTATAAAAATTGGGGTGCAGATGTTAATTCAGAAGGTGAAGGGTTCTGGAGTAAAATTAAGAGTATTCCTCCTAATCTGAAAATTATTTTTGTCTTGGAGAACAGGAACAGACTGCTGTTTTTTCAGTTAGGTCACAGTAAGTACAGCAGTCGCAACTGTCTGGTTTAGGAATCACAGAAGCGTAGAATGGCTTACGTTGGAAAAGATCTTAGAGATCATCTACTCCAACCTCCCAACATGGACAGGGACACCTCTCAACTACACTTAGCTCCTCAAGGCTTCATCCAACCTCGCCTTGAACACTCCCAAGGAGGAGGCATCCACAACCTCCCTGAAGAACCTAATCCAGAGTCTAACCACCCTCGTACTGAAGAACTTCTTATATGATCCAGTCTAACCTTGCTCTCCTTCAGCTTCAAACCATTCCTCCTTCTCTTGTCACTAGCCACCCTTCTGAAAAGTCCCTCTGCAGCCTTCCGCTAGGACCCCTTCAGGTATTGGAAGGCAGCTCTGAAGTCACCCCACAGTCTTCTCTAGACTGAACAACCTCCGGCTCCCTCAGCCTATCCTCGTAGCAGAGGTGTTCTAGCCGTTGGATCATCTTTGTGACCCTCTTCTGGACTCACTCCAACAGCTCTTCCTTCCTTTAGGTCCTTATAGCTGACTAGTCCATGTTTCCACATGTGACACTTCAATTCCATGGAAGTGTTTTTCCCTGTACATTTTGTATCTGTGCCATAGTTGGCTGTATGCTTAGTTATCAGTGGGTTAGTTATATTACAAGTGGATGTGTGATAGTACGAGGTGTTTGACTTTCAACCTACTGGAGGCTTTGTCTGCAGCATACGGTTCAGAGATAGTGGCATCTACTTGGTGTCTGGTCAAGGAAGATAACACTGTTGTTTGTTAAACAAGACACATTTGTTATCTTGCTGTAAGGTACACTCTTCTGGCAGTGGCATACTTAAACCCACTTCTGAGTAGGCAGAGAAAATTTGCACTTATGTCACGAAACAAACCTAACGTCTTTTTGCAAAGATCTCCCACTCTGTTCTCTAGAGTGGTGATTTTATGGTTTGTACAATTAGAGATGAGGATGAGGCTATTTAATTTGTTCCATCTTATAGTCTGAGTCTTCAGCTGAACTGAAGTGTCTGAACTAAATCACAGTACTCCCATATTCCTCAACCTGTCCAATAAAACATCTGTTCATGATAACGATTATCTTAATTTAAGAGTGAGTTCCAGCTCACTCAGTACTTTTCTTCATTAATAGAAAGAATTAATGGAAGGCTACTTACAAGAGTACTTACTACTTGACTAAGAACTACTTAAGAAGTAAAACACTGGTGAAAGAATATTGGAATTGATCTTAGGCTCATGTATAACTTCTTTCAGAAGAGATTATAAAAATTAAGCTTGTAAGCTTGCATGATTTGAATCCTAGTGTTGTCTTCCCTATTTTCATGAGAAAATGCCTGTCTTGTCCATCAGCTGATGGTCTCTGACTGCTCATAGATCAAAAATACAAACAAAAGGTTTGCTGAAGGCCATCCAGGCTCCACCAAGTTAACAGACTTGGTTTTATTGAGTGAAAATTGTAGCACTTGTTTATCTGAAGTTAGACAAGAAATCCATTGATATGCTCTTAAACATCCTTTTTTGAGGGTGCAGCAAGTCTGAGAGGTCTGAATGTGTCTGGCGAAAAACAGACTTATGGTGTGTGTAAATAAGGATCTGGATGTGTAACTTAAGGCATTCAAATTTGGCAAGTTTGCTCTACCACTCTGTAATTTCTGCTTTTGGTGCTGAGTTCATCACACCACACTGCTTGGGGGTGTATGTCTTTGGTTTGCTTGTTTGGAAATCATTACAGTTATGATTTTGACAGCACCTTCCTAGAGAAGGCCAAATGGAGATGTCACTTGTGTGAGTGGGGCCTGTGGACAGGGAGCATGTGGTTGAGTATGTACAGAGCAACAAAAGATCCTCTTCAGTGAAAGGGAAAAGAGCTGGGGAACAGCATAAGGAAAGAGGGACAGATATGGGTGAATTAATTAAGCTCTGCATTAGATATATCACAGCACTGTTAGGACTCCAGCTATAATGTAAGAGAAGCCCAAAACCTGTGGGTGTGTGTACATACTTTTCCAGATTTGCCAGTTGTGCATGCCATCTTGCAGAACTTCTCAGGGGGTAGTTCTTTGTGCCTCTTGGCAGAAAGGGCCTGCAGGGTGCCTTCTGCAGAGTCTTCTGTAAGGCCAACATTGTGTTTGGTGCTTATGGAAAAACAACTCATTCAAGGCTTGCAGAAAATTTGTCATGTCTGGTTAAATTTCTTCCCTGTGTCACAGTGATAACAGCAGCTGAAGAGCGTTTGTCTTCTCAGTGTTTCTTGTGCAATAGAACATTTTCTAACTTGGAAGAAAACATGAAGCATTACAACAAAATCATATCTGTGCTTCCTGCCCAGGGTCGCTCAGATATCCATCTCACATTTTACACCACATTCAGAGTAAGACATAAAGCACCTAAAAGACACTAAGCCATGAAATTATGGTCCACAGAAGTGTTTTCTGTTTTTCATTGTTTAGATTCTGATAGAGTATTTGTTCTCTATCACACATAATTGTCACAGTGTTAAAAGAGAATTGAAAGTGCGTTACTCTTTGATCCATAATTGAAACCTTTATCCAGGTCATGTAATTGTCTGCATTCAGAACTGTTTGACTGTTTAACAGGTGCATATAATTCATCTCTGTTCTAAGTAAGCTGAACTCACTGCTGTTGAACTTAACCAAGTTAACCAAATTTTTTTTCAACTTCCAGTGCTGCAGAAAAAAATGTAGTTGCTTAAATCTGGTTTGCTTGCAGACAGAGCCTGACACAGTAGATTTAGTACAGCTGCAGTATTAATGTTCAAAACTCCCATGCTGCACAGTTTTCCCACATGCTACATAAAAATGCTGTACAGTTGCTCTCTCCAAGGCTGCTCTATTAAGGCACTGACTGTGTGACTCCAGTTTGGTTAATGTTTTCATTTCTACATAAATTTTACACAGTTTTACACACTTGCACAAATTACTATTTATTGCAGAATAAGTATGGTAAAAATAATGATTTTTACCCACTATTAATCTTCAA
This sequence comes from Semnornis frantzii, assembly GCA_013399775.1. NCBI lineage: Eukaryota > Metazoa > Chordata > Aves > Piciformes > Ramphastidae > Semnornis > Semnornis frantzii. The sequence goes on along the minus strand of VWYK01014397.1, from coordinate 6,092 downwards.
ACTATAAAAGTCAATGGGAAATAAATCTGGGTGAGGATTGATGAAATGAAAGATGCAGTATCATGGAATGAATGGGTTGCTGGAGAATAACTTGTGCTTCTATATTCTTAATTAGTTGTAAGAAAATATGATAGAGAAGATTTCAGCAGTTCTGAAGGAATCAGCATGGATTCATATTTGCTGGAATAGTGGGAAGTGAGGAAAATGTGAACCTGGGTCATTGGTTTTGTTGTCTTCTATCACAACACTGGGCTTTGTTAACTCAGTTTCAGAAGGGTGACTTTGGCATGGGTTTGGTGATTTTGAGGGGGTTGTAATGGCTTCAGAAAGTACCAGTGAGGTTTTGAAGGTGGGTTTGGAAGCTTTGTGATGGAAGGAAATGGGGATTTGTTTGGAGGCCTGAACTGTAGAACTCTGATTGTTTGGTGTTGAGTTTTTAGTGAAGGACAAAGTGGACCAGAGCAGATTACAGTCTTCAAACTTTCCCTTTGCTGGTATGTGATAGGACCATGTGCTTTCACATGGTGGGCAGGATCCTCCTTGAAGTCATTGAATTCTCAAAGACAATGAATGGCTTTGGTGCCCATTTCCTTTTATCAAATTTGAGAGTAGTTGGCTACAATGGCATTCATGCTTCCAGTTAAACTGGGTCTGCAAGATGTACATTTTGCAGGCTGAATATCATTCAGTAAGATTTTTGAAAATGTAAATAATTTGTTTTATGAAGTTAGATGTATTTTAGAGCCCCTTGACAGGTAATTAACAGCAGTATAAACTCCTCCATTTCTTCTGTTATTTTTGTCTTAGAAATATTTCCTAGCCTTTTTTACCAAGGGCCCTTATTTGACCTGTATCAGTTTTTCAGTCCAGGTTTGGAAATCATTTATCCCTTCTTTAGTTAGCATCTCATGGTCCCTCCCTCCAGAAAAATCTCATTTTTGAGTTCTTAAGAAGTGGGCAGTGCAGAACAGGGAGCAGTGCAAAAATTCCTGCTGCTCCTGCATTGCCTCGTGGGAGTGTAGAGTCCCACAGCCAGCAGAGGAGGAAACAGCACAAACATTCTTCATAAAGCAGAGAAAATAGGTGCAGGCAACTGTTCTAAATTGAACTTTAATGAAATTATGGCCCAGCTCCTACCTTACATCTAGAATCTGTCATTTAGGTGATTGGGCCAGCAGGTGGCAAATATAATTGAATTCAAGAAAATAAGTAAGGAAGTAGGCTGGGGATTGTTTGTTAAAAAGAAGACATCTAGTTTACTAATTAGGAGGATTTATAGGATGCTGTACTTAAAAATAGATGATTATTGATAGCTCATCTTAATCATGAAAGTTACCTTTATAGTTTCAGTGTCCTGCACCCAGGATTGCTGCAGCAGGCAGATGTGTGAGTGCCACAGGAGTGGGGAAGCAAACCACTTCATCTACCTGGTGCGGACAGCAGGGTCTCAGAAACCAGGGGCACTTCCTACTGCAAGGTGTAGCAAAGAAAGAATTGTGTCTGGCTCTGTGTTAGCAATAACCAGAAATAACAGACCTGCTGCACTAGGCACTGTTATTTTCATCTGGAGACTTTATGAAAGGCTGCACAGAAACAATGCTCTTAATTTAGAGAGGAAGTAGCAAAAGATACGGTACATTACATCAGCCTCTGACTTGGGTAGGAAATGAAAAGAAGGTCAGAATTGTTTTTAATTAATTATAAGAGAGTGTGAAAACCATGGGACTGTAGAAAACCGAAATGGAGATTGCTTTTCAAAATCTCATTTATCTAAGAAGCCATTCGAAGTTATTTTAATGGAAATCAGAAGTAGATGGTAAACTAAAATGTTTGTCAGTGTAAACTGCTGAAGCAAAAGTTAAATCAACCTCCCTTGTTTTGGGAGAGGTAGTTTTGAGGTATGGTCACTGCATGCATCTGGATCAAGCTCATGAGCTGCAGAAATAGGGAGGAGGATGACCCAGCAGCCTGCAGCTCTGTGGGTGCTGTGACAACTCACAGCCAATTGTTGCTAACTTTTCCTCTGCATCTGCTACATGGTTGAACTCTCCTGCAGACTCTTGTATGAACTGTTTTTTCAACAGCTCCCTGTTTTTTTCCTTAATGCTTCAGAAGAGAATAGCTTGTGACTGTTAATTTGTCCTGGGACTCTGTTCCTGTTGTTTCCACCTGTCTCATGGTGTCACGTGGGTCAAGGAGAAAACAAGACAATCATTATTTTCATGAAAGAGTTAATTTAAAATTAAGCTTTTGTGTGGACTTGCTTATTCTTACTTGAACCAGAAAAAATTGCAAACAGGTCATACCATGTCCTGTAGGAGTTACCAGGCTGTGAAAGTTGGGGCTGTTCAGCCTAGAGAAGAGTAGGCTCCAGGGAGATCTTAGAGCAGCCTTCCACTACCTGAAGGGGGCCTAAAAGAAAGGTGGGAAGGGACATTTTACAAGGCCTTGTAGTAATAAGATGAGTGGGAATGGATTTAAGCTGGAAGAGGAGAGATTTAGAATGGAGATCAGGAAGAAATTCTTTAGAGTCACAGCGGTGAGACACTGGAACAGGTTGCCCACAGAGGTTGTGGATGCCCCTCCCTGGAGATGTTCAAGGCCAGATTGGATGAGGCATTGAGCAAATGGGCTAGTGGAAGGTGTCTCTGCCCGTGGTGGAGGGGTTGGAATGAGATACTCTTTAAGGTCCCTTCCAACTCAACCCATTCTGTGATAACTCTGGCCTTTAGGTCAGTATCAGCTCTCATGAAAGTTGTTTTAATGTTCTAAGCTGTACCAGTGGTTGGAGAGCTCATCGTGCCAACCATGTGAGAGTTACACATTTCCCTATGCCCTCATTCATTTCCCTCTGCTACATTTTGTTCTCCTGATATGCTTCATATTCAAATTATTCCAGAGTTGTTTTGTTCTGAGAGGAGAACTGGAGCAGGACTATTCCTCAACAGAAAGAAAGGAACATCCAGAGTGAATTACCATGAAGGAGATTGCAGGATGAGATTGTAAATATTATTCTGAGAGACTTCCTTCTGAAAGGAAGGAACATTAAGGGACAGTGTGAAAATGTAGAAGGGGAATAATAAGAAAAATTAGGCTCACCAGCCTTTTTTGCTATTTCATGTCTAACATTCATTTTGGAGAGAGAACTGCTGCATCAGGCTGAGGCTAGTTTACTTTTATGTGCCTGGTAAAATGAAGATGAGTCACAAGGATCTGGTCCATTCTCTTCTGTCACTTGATATTTGTCACTAAGTCTGTATGTGATTTCAACCAAATGACTACATTGTTTTTAACAAGCTGAGGTTTCAGCAGGTAATCATCTTTGTGTTTACAGTAGTACCTCGGATCTATTTCAGTAATGGGAAATGTTTGTGTATTTCTAGAGGCCTCTAGGGCTGGCAGAAACTGACAGTTGCAGTTACAACCACCCTGCATTGCCTGCTTGTAGCCCAGGTGCAGAACTCACCTGCTCTCTGACCTTCCTCCAAAACAGAAAAATCACTGCATCTGAACATCACCAAGTCACTAAATGTTCAGACACAATACTGAACTTCAAATTACAGGCATTCCTTCCAAAAGTCTGAATATTCCTGTGCTGGCCCATCCTGAAGTGGCAAAAACTAGCAGAAAGGGAAAGGAGAAAGGAAAAAGAAAGGGAAAGTGAAAGGAAAAGGCAAAGGAAAGGGAAGAGGAAGGGGAGGTTCCACTTGGTGAAATCTCGGCTTGAAAACCAATGATGAAGAGAGCAATGCTTGTGTCTGGGTTTCAGACCCACAGCACCAGGATAGCCAGCTGGTGATGGGTTCTGAGCAGCTGCAGTGGAAATTGTCCACAGTTCTCTGCTGTGACAGTGTTTAAGCTTGGTTAAGTTTTGAGCACGGATCCACTGGCATCATTTTCATCGTGGGAGAGCATTTCCCCTTCTAAAGAGTTTCTGTGCAATCTCCTGCAGCACAGAATTGATACTGTACCTTTCAGCTGGGTCCTCCCCAGCCTCTTAGTGCAGAAAAAAGACATTCTCTTTGTTGTTGTTTTCATTGTGTACCCATGAAGGGTCCTTCTGGATTTAGTTCTAAAGGAATAATTAGAGTATTTAAATATTAAACATCAAAGTTCTAATTTTATTGTTAAACCCATATTAAAGTAGGACAAAACTGATTTACAGCTTATGGCATTGCAGCCCAGAATTGCTGGTGTTGCAGCTGATGTCCTGTTTCAGTGATATTGGCACTGCCAGGAGGCTCAGAAATGTAGATTTTAATCAAAACCCTTTATTTGAGATAGAGTTCAGTTAAATTATAAATTAATCTTTCCTTGTGAACTCCCAAGCTGTTAAAAATGGCAAATGGCTGCAGCCTCCTTTGAAACAATTCAAAAGCCTGCTTTAGGTCAGTGGGTGATTTCAGTGTAATGGAATTGAAGGCTGTGTTGTCTTTTTCTCACAGATCTTTATTTAATCACTCAATATTATCTTTCATTGCCCTTTTGATATATTTAAGCTCATCAACTTCTCATTGAATAGATTGAATTTACTATTATGTTGTTACTTTTTATGAATTGCATAAATCAATATCAGATTCACTGTTTTGCACAGAGTTGTTTGTTTTCAGGGAAGAAAGAAAATCATAGAAGCATTAAGGTTGGAAAAGGCCTTTAAGATGATCGAGTCCAACTGTAACCCAACTACCATGACCACTAAACCATATCCTGAAGCACCACATCTACACACTTCTTGAACACCTCTAGGAATGGTGAGGGCACCACCATCCTGGGCAGCCTGTCCCAACCCCTCACCACTCTCTCAGTAAAGAAGTGTTTCCTAATGTCCAATCTAAACCTTCTCTGGCACAACTTAAACCCATAACCTCTTACTCTGCTACTGGTTACATGGAAGAAGAGACCAATACCAGCCTCACTACACCTTTTCTTTACAACTCCTGGTAACACCTTGAGGTGCAACCTGCCTCAACCAACAAGTGCTAAATATTATCCAGAAATAGAAGTCTACCAACATTTCCTAACAGTCTTTGAAATGTAATATGTTTTGCAATATTCCCAATATATAACACTAAAACACTTGCAAGTTGTTTTGTTCTGGTGATAGAAACCTTTCAGTATAAGAAGAGTCCAGAGTAAAACCTATATTTTGGGTTTTTGCAATGAGAATATCAACTCTGTGTTGAAAATGTCTGTCTGATAGCTACTTTGTATGTATATATATATAAATAGATATTTATTAATAAAATATGCATTGAATATATTTTATTTCTTTATTTAAAGAACATTAAAAGATGTCTTAATATGTGAATTAAAATATTTGAATTAAATAGCAAAGATTAAATATTAAAATGAAATATGACAATGTTTATTTATTAAGATTCATTACAATATTTCTTAAGATGTGGGTCTTACTCAGAAATCAAATGCTATCAGATTGATGAGAACTACCTTCTAAAATGTATTGTCCACTTCTTAACATTTATGGTACCCACAGTACCTGAAAACATCTGTTCAGCTATTAAAATACTCTGAAGCAGGAGGAGCTGTCTCTTAATTCAGTCAGAACTTTGCTCTGCAGGGTTCAGTTGAGCAGCCACGATTCCAGAACAGATGAAGAACCTTTTTTTAATTTTATTTTTTATTATGAGGAAGCAGTGATTTAATTTTTGAGACTCAATCAATCTCTGCAAAAACCTGCTGACTTCTTCTGTGGTTAAGAAATATCACTGGATTTGTTTCATCATTGAATTTCAGGGATGCTCTTCCTTGCCTATTTTGTTTGTTTAATATCTATTTCTTACTGTTAATCAGGTGAAATTCCACATTGGAATTGGTATCTTCTGTACAGTGGATATAAACAGTTGGGAATTCTTACCTCAGTGTAATCCTGTAATTAACAGCCCAGACTTTGTGCTTGATGGAGGTATTTTGGTTGGAGTCACCATTGCTTCTGCAGTCTTTTCCTCACCAATTACATATGAATCTTTATTATTATATTAAGTAGCTAATGAAATCTGGTCAAATTAACCTTTCTTGATGGTTAGAAGTAGGCATCTTATCCACTGGGGGAAAAAAAAAAAGCTAATAATTTT
>VWYK01014396.1:8717-23905 GCA_013399775.1 Semnornis frantzii | reverse complement strand
CAGCCAGCCCCAAGAGGGCACAGCAGATCAGAACCATCATGGGCCTGTACTCCCCTGGCTGCCTGCTCGTCCCTGATGCCAAGTGACACAGCTATTGTAAGTGTAAGGGAGCAGTACCCAGATGAGTTTGTCGGTTCCACCTAGCCTGATTGTCATTTTGTCTTCACAGAGGAGAGGAATGAAATTGAAGGAGAAAAGGTCAGAAAGCCCTGGTCATCCTCTCCCCTTCTCCCAAATCACTTGTTCCCCTGGATGGAAACAAGAAATGACAGGTGCCTGTGCCACTTGGGATGCAGGCAGCCGGGAGAACAGGGAGGAGAGCGATGAGCGCAGCCTGCTAACAATGCATTCAGAAGCACAGGGTCCTGTTCATTGTTCGCGGCATCTGCTAACGCTGGAGTGACAGCGACGACTTCTTTGGTTAGAAAGAGGCTCCCAACCACTGCTGCTGCCCGCCCATGTGGAAGGATTTGTGGAAAGCACCACCTCTACCTAAACCCCCTCTGGGTGCTGCCACGGGGGGAGCCAGCTGGGAAATGGATGAGGTTCGTCTCCTGTTTCCACTTGGGTACAGAAATGTCTCGGCGCAGACCAAGGAGAATCTCACTTTTCCCTAGCATTTCCTGATTTCCTCTTTTCTTTTCCTCATTTATGAAGAGCAGCTGAGGGACCTGGGCTTGTTTAGTCTGGAGAAGAGGAGGCTGAGGGGAGACCTCTGCTCTCTATAGCTCCTGGAAGGAGGTTGGAACCAGGTAGGGTTGATTTCTTCTCCCTAGTCTCAGGAGAGGAAATGTCCTGAAATTGTGCCAGGGGAGGGTTAGGTTGGAAATGAGGAAAAATTTCCTTGCTGCAAGAGTGGTCAGGGATTGGCACAGGCTGCCCAGGGAGATTGTGGAGTCCCCATCTCTGCAGGTGTTCAGGAACTGTGTGGCCATGGCACTGAGGGATGTGGTTTAGTGGCCGTGGGGGTGTTGGGTTGAGTGTTGGACTGGATTATCTTGGAGGCCTTTTCTAACCATGTTTCAAAGGGGGAGCTGCAGTGGTAGCAGCCATCCTCATAAGTGCAGTGCAAACTGACAGCCTTTTACATCCCGGGATCCAGGGTAACAATCAGGCAAATGCGACCAGCAGCAGTAGCTCTGAGCAGCCACTGATTCTGCCTTGGGCAGCCTCTGCTGCCCAAGTGCCTGGTGCTGGCACGGGGCTGGCAGATGATGGGTGCGGCCAGGCCACATTTTCTCAGGTGGTGTTTCTGTCACTGGTGCTTATCTGCTGTAATTTTTGCTGTTCATGCTGTCTACACATACTCTGAGAAGGCCATGTAGGAGCAGTGCTGGTGCATGTGAAGGAATCTCCTGGGAAACAAGTAGCTGCAACCACAGCAGAGGATGTTTGGGAGGTGTGGGTTGAGGCAGGGTTTGTGTCCTCCTGCCTACAAATCATCCTGTTCTGTTCTTCTTGTTGACTCCTCCGAAGTCAGTCAGCCCAAACCAGGCTGCTTGTTCGAGACTAGAGCATGAATGCTGAGAACTGCAGCCAGGGAAAGGCCACCTGAAATGACAGAGATGGGACCCATCATTTGGCACAGATCCTCAGGACTTCAGAGCAAGCCAGGATGAGGAAGATGACAACAGGTAGGAACGCTGAGAAGTGGCTGTGGGGTTGTTGGTGTTAATTAGAAGAGTCAGGTGATAGGTTGGGCTCCATGATCCTAGAGGATTTTTCCAACCTGGTTAATTCCATGTTGAGGCAACCCAGCTCTGTAATGCAAAGCTGCCCAGAAAATTAACTTCTTCAGGTTGTGTTTTCACATCTAACTCCTCCCCAGGCCCTCCTGGGATGTCTCTAATGGGCTGCACACGACTTTTTGGCCTTTTTTCTGTTTGCCGAAGAAAGAAACTTTTCAACAGGAAACATGGGGGGAAAATCTTACTTTTTGTTCTGGTGGGAGAAAGTGAATGTCGGTTGTGTGGACCTCTGCTTCTGCATAAATGGGGTTGTTCAGAAGAGAGACTGCACCTGGGCCCTGCAGAGTCTTACCTCATAGAGGTTTTGTCTCACAGACAGAAAACCATCATGCCAGACAGCATGAATTCAGTGGCTTTCCTGCCTTCTGAGTCAGAGAGGAAAATGCAGAACCAAGAGGAGGAAATGCCTACTGGCCAGGTGGGAAGTGCTTTCCCAGTGCTGTGATTTTTCCTGAGAACTGAAATCAGCAGACATCTGGACTGGAAGGATGTCAGCTGACAGACAGCAAGCTGGGCTCCAATACCCACAGAAAGAAGTGATAAAAGCTGTGTTAGAAGCACAGCATAGGATGCTGGCAGCAGCAAAGCAAGGGACAGGCTCCTCCTCCTCAGCAGTTCTCTGCAGAGCTACTTGGTGGGGTACCTGACCGCAGGGGTTCTGATTCCTTGGCTCAGCATAGACGGGCAGAGCCTTGAGTGGGTTTGCAGAAGAATTGCCAGGCTCTGAGAGAGGCTATGGGATGGTTCTCCTTTAAGTTAATTTGCTCCTGCTGAGTACTTGGTTTTTCCCTTTTATTTCAAGATCAGTAGATGTAGCAGCTGGAGGGGTCTTCTGTAGGTGTTTCTGGCTGGCCTTAAAGGAAATGAGAGACAACAGCAAATGCAAATTACACTGGATCTAGGACAAACACTTTTTAAATTATGATAACCAAGCATTGGAAGAGATGTCCAAAGATGTGAGGGGAATCTCCATCCTTGCAGGGTTTTAAAATTCGTCTGAAGACCTTGAGCAGCCAAATTGTCTTTGAGGTCAGTGACTTTATGCAGGAAAACAGCAAACCTTTTCCTTACTCTCCATATCTGTTAGTCTCTAACCTGTCCATGGAGGAGATCAGGGTTTGGAAGGTGATTTAAAGAGGCATAATTTGGGAGAAAGCATTGCTTAAAGCCACTTGTGGGAAGTTAAGAGGAAGTTCTTTACAGTGAAGGTGGTGAGGCACTGGAACAGGTTGCCCAGGGAGGTTGTGGCTGCTCCCTCCCTGGAGGTGTTCAAGACCAGGTTGGATGAGGCCTTGAGTAACCTGTACTAGTGGGAGGTGTCCCTGCCTATGGCAGGGGGTTGGAACTAAATGCTCCTTGAGGTCCCTTCCAACCTTACCGTTCTATGATTCTAAGTCACCTTGGCTGCATTGCAGATTTTGGGCTCGTGCAGGCAGCCCCACCAGTGTGGGCAGGGTCTGCCACTATCACCTCCACACTCTTGTTGTCTGCCTCACATGTCACCAGCACAATCCTTCCCTTGCTGGTAAGGACCACTAAGGTTGGAAAAGCCCTCTAAGCCTTCAACTCAACACCCTCATGGCCACTAAACCATGTCCCCAGGTGCCATGGCCACACATTTCTTGAGCACCTGCAGGGATGGTGACTCCCTGGGCAGCCTGTTCCAATCCCTGACCACTCATGCAGGAATTAAAGTTTTCCTAGCCTCCAGTCCTGCATTTCTAGAACCACTGCTCTCTGCACCTCCCTGGAGGGAGATTGGAGCCAGGTGGGTGTTGGTCTCTTCTCCCAAGTAACTAGAGGCAGGACAAGAGGAAATGCCCCAAAGTTGCTTCAGGGCAGATTTAGATTGGATATTAGGAAAAATTTCTTAGCAAGAATGGTCAGGCATTGGGACAAGCTGCCCAGGGATGTGGTGGCATCACCATCCCTGGAGGCATCTTGTTTCTGAAGAGAAAAACTCACCTGAGCAAATGCTCAGCTCTAAGCTTTGCCCATGCTTAGGTGAGTTTCTCTCTTCAGAGGCAAGATGCTTTCTGCATGCCTTTATTCAATATCCAGCCTTGTTGGTGCTGGTTTCCTGACCACGGCCAGACTAAACTAGAGAAGATGAGCTGACAATCCGTGGCTACCCACAGTCCAGCCCCAGCAGTGAATGTGCCTGAGCTATCAAAGATGTCTCCACAGCAGGTCTGCTTCAAAAGTAGAAACTTCTCCAGCTGCTGAGGTCTCTTCTCCCTGGGTGCTGCTATTCCAGTGCTAAGCTGCACAGTCCTAGATTTGAAGATAAGTTACTTTTGTTTCCCAGCTCTAAGTTACTGCTTGAATTGCTCTGACAGCCCTAGGGCTAGCAAGGAATTTGTTACAAGTTCCCATTTCACCAAGGTGTCACCACTCAAACAGCCTTCTCCCAGTCCCAGCCTGTTTACCCTCTCAGGGATCTATTTTTAAAAGTTATTAGCAGATTACTGGTTTTCTATCAACCTCAGGCACCAGTCTCCCAAAGATACCATTGTACTTTAATAAGGTGCATTTGATAATCCTCAGATAAAGGCATTGAGGGGGGGGAGAAGGAGGAGAGGGAGGAACTCTTGCACTGATTCATCCAAGGGGCATGGGCTAGAAAAGGGTTAAACATCCTCACGTTTCTAAATGGCTGAACTACTGTATGTTGTAGTTTTCAACTGCAAATCATCTTTAATAGCAGACATCACGGGATGGCTCATTACATTAAGCTATTTTTCATGCTATCTCCTGTAATATCCTTTAATCCAATGCGTTTCAAATCACCTCAGGCTAAAATAAGAGACATAGCGATGTAATAGCCTAGTGTATTAGTGGGTTAATTGCCCTGTTGTACTCTCTAGTAGATATCTCTGGAATGAGTTCTATATTAATTGTAAATCGCTTAATACATTTAACTCCTTGAGCAGCTTGGTCCTCTGCTATGCCTTTAATGAAGGAGAAAACTTTGGAGGTGTCAAGAGTTGTTTTCTTGTGGCCGGCAGCACAGGGTGCGTGGTCCTGCCCCAGCCAGCACCAGGCACAGACCTCATCCTGTCAGCACCCCATGAGACTCAGCCTGCAGCACTAAAGGCAAATTCTGTCTTTCCCCCACAAGCTGCATAGTTCTGCTCCAGCCCTGCAGCCTGAAAAGCCACAGAGCAAAGCCTGGCTTGGAGGTGGTCAGTGGCCAGCTTCTAGGTCAAGATCTGCAGATGCTGTGGTGCCAGGACTGCAGAGAGACAGCTCATTACAGAAGCAGAGAATCACAGCATGGCAGGAGCTGGAAGGGACCCCTGGAGATCATTGAGTCCACCCCCCCCATCAAGGGAGTGTGACCTAGAGAGGGTCACACAGGAACATATCCAGGCAGGTCTCCAGAGATGGAGACTCCATCAACTCTCTGGGCAGCCTGCTCCAGGCCTCCAGCATCCTCACATTAAAGAAGTTCCTCCTCGTGTCCAGATGGAATCTTCTCTGTTCCAGTCTGTGCCCATTACCCCTTGTCCTGTCACTGTGCACCACTGCACAAAGCCTGGTCCCATCCTGCTGCCACCCACCCCTGGAGTGTTGATCAGCACTGCTGAGATCCCACTCAAGCTGCTCTCCTCCAGACTAAGCAGCCCCAATTCTCTCAGCCTTTGCTCATCACAGAGAGGTTCCAGTCCCCTCAGCATCTTTGCTGCCCTTTGCTTACCCTTTCTGTAGCCCTTTTCACTGGATACCACTGAGAGAACTGTGGAGAAAAATAAGGGCAGGTTTAAATAATATATAAGGTTCAAGCTCTCATCTTACCAGTGCCATGGTCAGAGAGGGACAAGAAATGAAATGCTCTGCAGCTCTGTCAGAGGATGCAGCAGCAGGTCACTGACACGCACAGCTCTCAAAGTATTGCCCATAATGTGCAGCAGCTTGTTTGCTCAGATGACTTCTGCAGCACCAGGCAGACAGGTCTGCAGATCTGCAGCCACTTTTCCGAGGACAGGAGCAGAAGTGATGGCAGCTGCTGGAGAGTAATGTTGCTAATTTCTTTGATTGCTCCCAGTTTGTGTTGGGGGTGGGAAGAAGGACCAGGCACAATGCAGCTTGGAGTGGGTTGTATAATTTTTCAGGTGAGACATTTTTTAATTGACTTCTTCTGGCACATTCTGGGTTCTAAAAATACTGGCAAAAGCCTGACTGTCAGTTCAAAGGAAAGACACTGAGGTGGAATTCTGAAAACTTCTCTGCTTTGAAAATGTAGAAAAATCTCTCTTCTGAAGTGCCACCTCTTGCTGAAAACCAGCTGCACAGAGAGGGGGGGGGAGGAGACCACAGCTCAAGGGTCTGAATGTAACCTGTGTGACTGAAAATCGGAATCACAGAGAGGTCTGGGCTGGAAGGGACCTTAAAGCTCATTCAGTTCCAAGCCCCTGATGAAAAGGGCTCCATATGCTCACCCAGGGCAACGTGGAAAATAGACTCTTGCTCAAATGAAGTCAGCTAGAAATTACCCTGAAAATCAGCATCTCCTTCAGCTGCCTTTGTCACAAAAGCAACAGAACCAAGAGACTGCCTCACTTGAGTGCCATGGAGGCAATGTTTGTGTGCTGCGAGCTGACTGTGCTGACTTTGGTGGGGTGACCCTTGATTTATACCTCCAGGAGTGAAAAGAGGAGCCAGACACTCCAGGTAATTTTTCTCTAGCAGTGCTCACCCATGTACAAGTCCTCGTGTTTACACAAGCAGCCTGACTAAAACAAATCTCCTTCCCCCATTTCAAAGCAGAGATATTTGTGAGGCAACCTGAGGGAAAATTCCATCACTTGCAGGGGACAATTTTGGTGAAACTGGGGAGTCAGTTGTTACTTGAAGAAAAGACACAAAGTGCTTAGGCTGCTGAAAAAAGAACCCATCGAGTAATTCTCTATCTGTAAAAGAGGTGGTAATGCAACTCAAGCTTAATTTTGATGGCACACTGTACTTCATAACAGTGACAACACCTTAAACATGTAATGAAAGGCCCTGATTTATCACTGAAATACTCCACTTAGCACTCCAATAAATAAAGGGAGGAAATACAACCAATGTTTCACTTGGGGGGAAGGAGATAAAAATTGCAATGCATGGCAGTTTTCTGTAAAGGCATCCAGAGACCCTGGCCACATGTTTTGGGGTGGATTATTTTCTTCTGAAGATAAATACAAATTCAAGATTAGATTTGAACTTTGGGTCTGGTCTCCATGTGGCATCTTGAGGTACTTTTAAAACCAGCAGCCCTGTGACTTAGAGAGGAGAAAACACTCATTTACTGCCTTACAAGTCATGGAATCACAGAATAGGTTTGGTTGGAAAAGCCCTGCAGATCGAGTCCAACCCCCAACCTAAGACCACCTCTGTCACTAAACCCTGTCCCACAGTGCCATGTCCACGCATTTCTTGAACACCTCCATAAACAGAATCATAGAATTGGCTGCTTGGACTAAAGGTCACATCTGCTCCAAAGCCTCTGCACTAAGCAGGGACATCCCCAGCTAGATTAGGTTGCTCAGAACCCCCTCCAGCCTGACCTTGATTGTCTCCAGGGATGGAGCCTTTACCACATACCCTGGAAACTTGTTCCAGTGTTCCACCACCGTCACGCTAAAGAGCTCCCTCCTAGTGTCCAGTCTAACTTCCTAGTGTCCAATCTAAATCTGCCCTGCTCTGGTTTCAAAGCACTGCCTCTTGCTCTGTTGGTACACACCCTTGGAAACTGTCCCTCTCTGGCCTTCCTGGAGCCCCCTTCAAACATCGAAATGCAGCTCTAAGGTCTCCCTGGAGCTTTCTCTTCTCCAGGCTGAAAGCCCCAAGTCTCTCAGCCTGTCCCTTGGTGGCTTCACCCCTTGCTGCCATGTCTCAGGCAGCTGATGCTGGTGGAATGGCTCTGGTTCCCGTGCCCCGCAGCGCCTTGCCCGGCCCTAATTGGCCTGTTTGTTTTGCCATAAGTGATTCCTGCCTGTCTCAGGGTGGACTGTTTTTCACACCATTAAATGAAGTTCTGCAGTATTGATCCCTGTTTTTCCAATTTGAAGCCTGCAAAGTGATGAAGACATTTCTTCTTTTCCTGTGCCCCTTCCCCTCCATTCATTTGTGTGCCCTGTCTGTAGCTCCCCCTGCTCACTGTAATTGCTTCCCCAGAGTGGTGCTGCACTGGAAGTGTGGCTCTGCAGCCAGGGCAGGCTTTCATGGAAGGATGGAGGAAGGCACAGTTGAAGCCATCAACCAATATTAGCTGTGGAAGATTTGTCACAACCAACATTTTAATAGCAGCATCTCAGTGTCTCCTGCTGGAGCCTCAGTAAAACAGTGCAGAGGATGAGGGCGGGAGCATGGCACAGCTTTGTCTCTTCAGGTGCCAAATATTTTGCTTAAGAGAAGGAAACATTGTGGGATGCTCTTTTTCTTTCATAGGTGCATAGAATGGGTTGGGTTGGAAGGGACCTTAAAGCTCATCCAGTTCCAACTCCCTGCCATGCCCAGGGACACCTCCACCAGCCCAGGCTGCTCAAGGCCTCATCCAGCCTGGCCTTGAACACCTTCAGGGAGGGGACATCCACAGCCTCCCTGGGCAACCTGTGCCCGTGTCTTACCACCCTCACTATGAAAAATTTCTTCCTGATCTCCCCTCTTCCAGCTCAAATCCATTGACCCTCATCATGACACTACAAGCCCTTGCAAAAGGTCCCTCCCCAGCTCTCCTGTAGCCCTTTTCAAGTCTGGCTCCATGCCCTCCTTACCTTGGGCACACCACTGTCTTCGTTAGCTTTGTTAAACATCTAAATGCTGGAGTGTTTGCCTTGCATTTTGCCAGGCTCTGGTTTTGTTTAGCACTAGTGTGAGGGCTGAGCTCTCTTCCAGAAGACATTTACAGAGCAGGTGCTGAACTTAGTTTTCTGTGGCAAGTTTAATTAAGGTGGGAGCTGTGGTTGCTCCAATGCATCCTCGCTCACAGTTACCTGAAGTATGAGGGCTAAGCTGAGCCCATGCACACAGTAAAACCTCCTGGTGGCTTCATCAGGCTACAGACTCAGACTTCACTGATGGAAACCAGCCTGGGGGCAATATGGGAGGCTGGGAGGGTCACCTGTATTCCTGAGGTGTCCCACTGAGTCTGGTGCAGTCTATGACTGCTGAGGGTGGAAGGCAGAAACCACTCTGCTGGTTCACTTCAAGGTGTGGGTAGGGACCAAAGTTGAAGTTTGAGTTAGTGTTTCATAGCAACGTCCTTGGCAGGTCTGCTCCCACCCAGGCTGTCTGCTGAGGTACTCCTGTCATTCACAACCAAGGCAGGTATTCCCCAGGCTCTTCCATGCTCCAGAGGCTTTTTACTCCCGGTCTTTTCTGGTCTTTTTGCTCCCTGGCTCACAGGGGGACACATCAATCATCCCTGTCTTAAGGAATTTCTTGTTTTGATTTCTTACAGAAGTGAGGTTTGGTGGCTCTGCAATAAACAGTGGAGCACAGTATTTGTTCTGCTTGTTGTTACAGAGAGGAACTAAAGCAAATGCTAATAAAGAAACAGAACCCACAACAAGGCTGAGGGAATCTGCCCCACCTCTGAGATGCTTCCCAAGACAGCCCAACCCTCCCTTCCCTCATGTCCTGCTAAGCTGCTGCTTATTAGAGGAGTGCAGGGGAGCTCTCTGGATGCCCAGAGTCCAGCATAGCTCAGGTAAGGAGCTCAGGGATCATCAGGATGAATCTGTCCCATGATCCTGGGAACAACCCTGGAGGAAGGTCTAGAGTCTGAAGGTGTTTGAGATGTGGGAAGGCAGCAGCACGCGAGGGCTTTGCAGGAGGAGGGCACTGGAGGCAGATCTTCTATTAGGAAGATGATTAATCTGTTTATTTTGCATTACTGTNACTGGCCTTCCAAAGTGTTATACCAACAATATATGACATAGTCAAAAGGCAAGGTCTGCAGTAGAAAAATCAAGTTGTGCCCATTTATTTTTCCAAGAAGAGGGAAAAGTCACCCCAATGTGCGAGACCGTGGAGTCGTGTAGAGATCTGCAGGCAAACCTGGATGTGAATGGCTTGACCCATCTGGAAAGGGTGCAGTAGGCAGAGCAAACAGCAGGAAACGCAAACGAGGAGGTTGAGAATTCTTAAACAAGGGCCTGATTTTTTTTTTTTTTTCCTTCCGCTTCAAATGCAAAATCCTTGGAAAAGGCTAAAAATGAGGAAAGGGGTAAGGTGCAGAACTGGGTGATCTGTTCGGCCCTGAAGGAGAGNTTATTTTGCATTACTGTCATTATTATTATTGTCATGCACATAAGGCTGAATTATGTAAGAACTTTGCAGCACAGATCATGTTTGCTTGTGGTGAGCACAAAATAAAGAGAGAATTTCTCTCCCTTGAATATCTTCNCTTCTTTTTTAATTTTTTTCTTTCTTCTTCGTAAACTACCTTATGACAATTGGTGATAAAAAAGCTAAGCCTCTCCAAGATCCATTTTAATAAACCACTATGTGACCTCATAGATATGCATAGGATTTAGAAATAACATGGGTTTTAATGAAGGTGCTTGAAAGGTATGGTGCCATATTGCAATTTTATGGAAGATCTCAGATTAATGAAATTAAACGTGAACTGCATTGTTTAGATGATGAACTTAAGGTCATATCTGCAGCATTTGAAAGAGAAACCTTGAGTGGAGGGTGTAGAATCATTGATTTAGACCCTGGTAGACAGCTGAATAGCAAGCATTGAAGCATGAAGGTAAATTCCCATATTTCATTGTTAGAAGGTTAGCTGGTGGCTGCCAGCTTTCAAGTGATAATCACCAACCAATTCCACCCTGTTTCGAAAAAGATTTTGCCTTTGTGTGCTAAGACACTTTTAAAAACCATTACTGCTCAAAGCAGGGCCACACTGCTTCTCCAGAAGCTGTTTGTGCAGAATGCAGGACAGTAAGGAGTTGCTGCTGTCCTTGGGCAGGGATGCTGCTGGGTTCATTAGGATCATCATCCATTTAAAATGTTTATGTGGGGAATTGAGCCTGCTTGCTGGAGATGCCAGAGGCACCTCCTACAGCAAGTCACAAATACATGGCATCAGTAATTAGCACTTTTGCTTCCTTAATGCTATTTCTTTGTAAGAGAATGGCTTTTTCACCTCGAGGTGCTGGTTTGCTCCCTGCACACACGAGCGTGGCTGCGTGCACGTACATACGTATTAAACTAAGAGACAGGAATTTGTAGCACAGGAAAATTGCAAGGAATGAAATCCTCAGGCCTTAAAAATAAGTGATAATAGAATGATACCGCCAATTACTGCTGGAGAAGAGTGTTGTCACAGGGAGCAGTTCATGGAGATGGAAGGATGAGGAGTGGAGAAAAGATTCCCTTTTGACAGTTTGCAGTTAAAGGGAATTTGTCAAGGGTGTTAAAATTAGCTCTAACGGGGCCAGATCTTCAGATGACATAAATCAGCCTGTAGACTTCAAATCATGATCTGGCCACATACTCCTCTTTGTTCTTTCTCCATCTTTATTATCTGCATCATAACACTCCCTGGGAGCTGCAATCATGCTTTAAGCTCCATTGTCTTTGTGCTGCACAAACGCAGGCAGAGGAAGCTCTTATTGCTTCAAAACTGACACAGAGAATTGTTTGGCTGGAAAAGCCCTCTAAGGTCAGCGAGTCCAACCATCAACCCAGTCTCACCATGGCCATTAAACCATGTCCCCAGGTGCCATGGCTACAGGTTTCTGAACACCTCCCAGGGTGGTGACTCCTTTCAGGGAGCTGTAGAGAGCAATGAAGTCTCCCCTCAGCCTGCTATTCTCCAGACTAGATGACCCCAGGTCCCTCAGCTGCTCCTCATAAGACTTACTCTCTACTAAGCAAGTGTGGGAGAGTGGGACCTTGTTCAGAGGAGGCTTTAGGCTGTGTTGTTGGTGTTTATGTGTGGGTGAGATGAGCTGCTTCCCGTAAAGTGAGGGAGTTACCTTTAATGAGTCCTGTTGTATACAGCAGGGAGAGCACTGAGATGGGAATCCATCATCCTGCACCCAGCCCTGCACATTAGAAATACTGCAATACTGCCAGGGAGCCTTTGCCTTCTGGAGTGACCTGCTAGAGTGCAGAGGTCCAGAGAGGGTTTGAGAGAGGGCAAACCTTTAAAAGACACTCTCAAGTGGGGAAAGGTCCCATGCTGACATGTACATTATTTGCCAGCCTGAATTTCTGGCTAAGCTCTGCCACATCATGGCAACTGGCTGAAAGCTGCCAGTGGGGAAACTAGAGAAGAAATAGTGCTAGATAATGGTCATAAATGCATTATGATCACTCCTTTCATTAGAAACTTCCTTGTTTTTTTCCTGGTGTAGACCACAAACAGCTTTCACGTGATTTATTTCTGTGTGATTGGGGAGGGGAGGCAAAAGGAAAAAAGTATTTCTTAGTCATTAGACACTTAAAAAAGTCAAATGGGAGACTTAGAGACATGATGCTTATTAAAACAAATGGAAGCTGTGTGCCCAAATCCTCTGGTCATCCTTGAAAACCTTTCCCCTCATATTTATTTCATGGTTATTTCCAAATGGTGCATTGCACATCTCATTTCTAGTGTGTATCTAAGTGCAACTGGGCCAGCAAACCAAGATCATACAGGGGCCAAGTCCAGCTCTGTGTCATAGTCTGCTTAATGCTCTGAGTAAGGAGAGCACATCACAAAGCTCTGAAAGGTCACAGAGCATTTTCTGGGAAACTCTCTAGAAGAAAAGTCCAAGTCCCGCAGAGAAGGCAGTGTGGCTCCTCTTGCCCAGCTCAGCTGGATAGTAGACTCAAAACTAAATTCTTGACAGTGAGGGTGAGGAGACACTGGAGCAGGCTGCCCAGAGAGGTTGCGGACGATGTCTCCTCCATGGAGATGTTCAAGGTCAGGTTAGATGGGACCTTGAGCAACCTAGGCTAGTGGAGGTGTCTCTGCCCACGGCAGGGGGTTGGAACTGAATGATCTTCCAATCCAAACCATGTCATGATTCTGGTCCTGGAGGTCAGAAGCTGGTTCTGTGCAGTCACTTGCTGAGCTTTCAACAGATTCACAAGTGCCTCTTGTAAATCTTGCATTTTTTTTTTTTTTTTTTTTTTTTTAGTTTTAAAAGAGTCTGTTGGCTTGGCCACTCCGGGAGTGCTGACACATCCATTCTGGCCAGAGAAGTTAGGGCATATTAAATACCAGTTGATTGTAACCCCAATATTAATTGATGTTCAGCAGCTCCACTATTGGAGAGGAGCTCATTGCATAGCAGTTAACCGTCAATGCATATATATGAAATAATCAATTAGTATTTATTTAATGTACAATAACCTTGCAATTAGAGCTAAATTGAAAGCCTCTTTATGGAGGCCTTGCAGAAGGCTCTGCTCTGTGCTAACCTGAAGCCAGGAATTTGCATTAATTGCCTAAATCTTTGTCATCCTT
Organism: Semnornis frantzii; assembly: GCA_013399775.1. Taxonomy (NCBI): domain Eukaryota; kingdom Metazoa; phylum Chordata; class Aves; order Piciformes; family Ramphastidae; genus Semnornis; species Semnornis frantzii. Next base: position 10,702 of record VWYK01014396.1, on the reverse strand, counting down.
GGTGCCCCCAAGATGATTTTAAGAGATTAAGACTGCAGGGGTTGTGTTTGTTACAGGCACTTGGCCCTGCTAAGAGGGAATGAGTTATAGGATTGAGCATGGAAAAGGTTTAATTCAGGTAAGTGTTTGCTGAATCACAAAACAGTTCAGGTTGGAAATGCCCTCTAAGATCATCCAGTCCAATCCTCAACTCAACACCATCATGGCCACTAAAACAAGCCCCAGGTGCCATTGCCAGAAGTTTCTGAACACCTCCAGGGATGAGGACTCCACCACCTCCCTGAGCAGCCTGTGCCAATCCCTGACCACTCCTGCAGCAAGGAAATTTTTCCTCATCTCCAGCCTGGCACAATTTCAGGCCTTCCAGCACCTTCCAGCACCTGAGACTAGGGCGAAGAGACCAACCCCACCTCACTGCAACTTCCTCCCAGGGAGCTGTAGAGAGCAAGGAGGTCCCCTCTTACCCTCCTCTTCCCCAGCCTGAATACCCCCAGCTCCCTCAGCTGCTCCTCCCCGGCCCTCTTCTCCCAACTCTTCACTGAACTCTCACAAACCCAAAGTTCTCCTGTTTCTGCTGCAGCACAGCTCCTGTAGTCAGATCCTGCACCAAAGAGAGGTCCAGCTGAAGAAGACGAAGGCTGAATTTCTCCATCAGAGGTGGATGGAAAAGATGAAAGGATCGCCTTGCTTTTCCCAGAGCACCGAGCAGGCACGGGAACCCTTGCTGTGGAGCAGGGTAACCTTTCAGTGCCTGGATGTGTCACCATGATCTGCCATCAGGGACACCAGGGAGCCAAGAAAGCGCCTGGGGTCACTTGCTCCATTGCAGCAGAGCATCAAATGTAAGTTTCCCAGAGTGGGCTGGGAGGGTGCTGGGTGTGAAGAAGCTAGTGAGGTGCTGATCGTGTGGTCCCAGCAAGATCCAGAGGCCTGGCAGGTAGTGGATGAGAGGGAAACAGAAGAACTCACACACAAAGCATTTGAAGTAGAATAAAAGTGCTTTCAAATATAAGAAGAAAAGAAAATGAGGGAGAGATAGGTGGGGACAGCAAGACAATATAGAAAGCAAAGAAGTGGCAGGGCTGGGTAATGGAAATTGGGCAAACTGGGGAGCTGAGGAGAGGAACAGCTGAACTAAATTGCTGAAAATGAGCCTCTGCTTGCCTTCTGTCCTGAGCTGCCATTTATACCTGTGCAGCATGTGCAATATTAGCAGCATAAATCCACACCTCCCTTCTCCCTCTGGTGGAAGGGGTGAAAGGCAGAGAGTAGCAGGGAGCTGTTCTGTTCTCCTTGGAGCCTGAGGGAGTTTTATATTGGGGTCTAATAGGCCCAGAACCTATTTGGAGCTGAATTGCATCATCCTGCCCTATGCAATAATCTCTGTTCTGGTGGGGTGAAAGCTGGGAAATCAAGCAGCTTCTCCAGAAAGTCAATTTTGGTTCTCAAAGTGGAGCCAGCTCAAGAAATTGTCATTGATCCGCTTCTGAACTTGGAGCAAATTTCCATAAAAATAATCAGATCCTCTCAACTACAGAAGTTTGCCAGGCACAGTGTTGCACCAGGTGGCTGTGCTAGGGGGACGGGGATTGAGCAGCACTTCAGTCCCTGAAGAGGGAGTTAGGTGAGGGGAGGCTTAGAAGGTGATGCCTTGGCCACCCTCCTTGTAACATCTTGGCCACAATGAGTAAAAAAAAGCAAGCTGTTTGGTCTGGTCCTCCCCGGATCAGAACTGGAGCAGCCCTTAATAAGGCTTAAAAAACTTCAATTAATGTAGGCTCTTGAGGAGGTACCCGGGGATGTGGCTGGTTGAAAACCTCCTAGAAACTCCGGGGAGCTGTGACGCTGTCAGCCTGGAGCAAGTAATGACAGCTCCACCCCAGAGCAATGTGAAGAAGTGCAGAGCCCCTCTGGGGCAGCCCTGATGCTATGGAGCATTTTATGCATGCGGGACAGGGGGTGCATGCCCACCCCACAAAAAAAAA
>VWYK01014395.1:203-15889 GCA_013399775.1 Semnornis frantzii | reverse complement strand
AAGGTGCAGCCTCACCAGTGACTGGTACAGAGGCAAATCAAAGGAAAAACATAAATTTAAGGTTTCCAGACATGACTAAACCCTTGCATTAAATTATAGGACACAAGAGACATCTTTTTTAAATAGAAAACACTATTAATGTTGCAAAGTAAAGCACTCGAAAATTAGGGAATGCCAGATTGATTGTTGCCATGGAGAAGTCCTTGAGAGCATTAATCACTGCCTTGAGAGCTGGGCTTGAATAGTGTGCAGAACAGAAAGCATGAGGCCACACACGGACCCACAATGTGAAAATAAGCCATCACATAGCTACTCATTAACTGAACACCATTATCCCCTGCACAGAAAGTAGGTGTCCTGCAGAACACAACACTACAGGATCATGTAATTAACATTCTACCATCATGCCTAAGCATGGCAAATGATCTGGGGGCCTGCCAACATCTCTGAACTTCTGAGAACTCAACTATGTAACGTCCTTCTTTTATGCAATTATGTTGAATTAAAACTTTGCTAGAAAAGAAGTGAATTGACAGAACAACCACCACAGGCTGTGCTACTTCATCTCAGCCCCAGAGCCACAAAAATTATTAAGGAAGTTGAGTATCTTCCTTATGAGGAGAGACTGAGGGAGCTGAGGCTTTTTAGCTTGGAGAGGAAGAGACTAATGGGCGACCTCATCCATGTTTATAAATATGTAAAGGGTGAGTGCCAGGAGAATGGAGCCAGGCTCTCCTCAGTGATGCTGAGTGACAGGACAAGGGGAAGTGGGTGGATGTTGAGGCATAGGAGGTTCCATGTGAACCTGTAAAAGAATTTTTTCACTGCGAGGGTGACAGAGCACTGGAACAGGCTGCCCAGGGAGACTGTGGAGTCTCCCTCTCTGGAGCTATTCAAAAAACATCTGGATGCATTCCAGTGTGATCCTGCTCTGGCAGAGGGGCTGGATCAGATGATCTTTTGAGGTCCCTTCCAGCCTCTGACAATCTATGATTCTATGATTTCCATTTACAGTGGAAGAAGGATGTCTAAGATTAGCTAGTATCCAGGGCTAAACAATAGCAATTAGTTCATAGCCCAATGACCCCTCCACAGCAGATAAGAGGGATCAGGAAAGAAAACTCATGGATTAAAATGCAAACAGATTTAATGAAACTACTACCAACGCCTATACCAAGTTACACTTCACCCAGCACATGAATGGCAGTCACACTAAATGAGAAAGCAGTCCTCCAGAGCCCAAGCAAAAGGCTTCTCTTTTTTTAACTACTTCTTTTATACTGAGTGTGATGCTTATAGTCTGGGAAACACCTGTAAGCCAACTCAGATCAGCCGTCCTGACTGACCTAGAACTGCTAATGGCCTGCAGCCGACAGCTGGCCTGGGATTCTGCCCCAGTGAAACCAGGACAAAAGGCAATGTTCAAACTATGGAACGCAGGCTTAAGAGCCTGGACATGTGAGCCCTTGCCAACCGTGTCTTCATTGTAAGGTAGGTGAGTTCTGTTATGGGCCTCCAGCTGTGGTCTTCAGGGTAAGAAACCTCATGGAGCACACAACAGAACTTGAAACAAAAGCATGGAGTCAGGACAAGATGAAGGTGTGCATTGGACTATATAGAGGTGCTGTCTACAGCTACCTGAAAGGAGATTTGAGCCAGGTGGGGGTTATTCTATTCTCCCTAATAATGAGAGAGAACAACAGGGAATGGTCTCAATTCGCACCAAAGGAGGTTTAGGTTGGATATCAGAAGAAACGTCTTCACTGAAAAGGTTCTCAAACACTGAAACAGGCTCTGCAAGGGGGTGGTTGAATCCCCATTCTTTAAATTGATGCAGAGAAGTGTTGCTGAAGGACATGGTTTAGCATCAGACTAGCAGCATTAGATAACAGCTGGACTTGGTGATCTTAAAGGTCTGTGATTCTGTGATGCTCCACAGAGTGCATTTCCCCACAGTGCAGATGCTGAGGACCTCAGCTCTGCTATGAGTGTGTTGTGTGATCCTGAGCAAGATACCCTCCTGCTCTGTGCCTCACTTTTCCTATCTGCAAGATAGAGATAACAGAGATTAACTTTTCAAATGTCTTTGCAAGCAATGAACAAAAGGATTTTTAAGCTAAATACAATTTATGGATGTATTTCTTCACATAAATTAAAGCTTTTTCAAAACACAGCCCACATTTTGGTGGCATCTTTGTTTCTCCCTCTGTGTTTTGTGGCCTATTCCTCATTTCAATTGATTAAACAACAACAAAAAAAAGACCCAAACTTTACTCTTGCACTGCCCTTTTATGTGAGCATTGGCTGCCCTTTACTCACCACTCAGGTTTAATATTCCCAGATTTTATTAACCAGCTATTTACAAACTGCCAAATCAAACAGATTAGCAAGCAAGACTCAAAACAAGACAAAAGAGCCTCTGTGAGTCTCTCACTGAGTAAATAATCTGCTTGGGTCATGTATAATTAATGTCTGCTGTTTCACAGAGGACTCAACCGTTCTTGTCCATCCTGGCAAATACTACAGAACTCCATGACAGTCTCTGTTGCACATGCAAGCAGCTGACTGCATGCTTTCTTCCAGGAAGCAAAACAGCAAATTTAACAGAATGACTCTCAGGAGAAGCTGGAGACCTCACCCCACCAACTTGAGACCAGTAGGATGTATGGTACAGCAGAAATAAAAGTATTCCCCAAGTGGGATCAAGTATCTGTAGGAACATGGTATCACACAATCACAGAATCATTATGGTTGGAAAAGACTTTCAGATTATTAAGTCCAACTATTATGTAATGTAACCAGGGGAACTACCACANTAGTGAGCCAGAAAGTGTCCACTCAGTTTCCTGTTCTTCAGATTAAACTACACCAGCTCCCTCAGCCAGTCTTCATTAGAGTTATTCTCAAGACTCTTCACCAGCTTCACTGCCCTTATAATGAATCCTTCCCTAGTACATGGCCACAGCACCTGCTATGGAATCATAAAATGGTTTGGATTGGAAGGGACACTAAAGACAGCTAGTTCCTATGTCCTTGCCATAGGCAGGGACACCTTCTACTAGACCAGGTTGCTCAAAGCCCCATCCAACCTGTCTTTGAACACTTCCAGGGAGGGTACATCCACAACTTCTCTGGTCAACTTGTTCCAGTGTCCCATTACCCTCACAGTGAAGAATTCTTCCTAATATTTATTCTAGATGTACCCTTTTTCAGTTTGAAACTGTTACCTCTTATCACTACACTTCATGATAAAGAATCTATCCTCATTTTTCCTGTAGGTCCTCTTTAAGTACTGAAAGGCCACCAGAACGTTTCCCTGGAGCCTTCTGTTCTCCAGCCTGAACAACACCAACTCTCTCACCCTGTCCTCACAGTAGAGGAATTCCATCTCTCTGATCATCATAGCCGCCTTCGGACTTACTCCAACAGCTTCACGTCTTTCTTATGCTGGAGGCCCCATAGCTGGACCCAGTGCTGAAGATAAGGTCTCACCACAGCAGAGCAGAGGAGGAGAATCATCTCTCTCAACCTACTGCTGAGGTTTCTCTTGGTGTAGCCCAGGATGAGACTAACTTGCATTCATTGGTTTTTCATGTACAGAAACATTGACTTTAAATTAGTTTATTCTACTCTAACAAGAATCTAATTAAGAAAATCATTAACTTTTGAGGTTCTGCAATAAGAGAGACATTGAGGTGCTGGAGAGGGTCCAGAGAAGGGCAACAAATATGGTGAAAGGTCATGAGAGTAAGTCTTATGAGGAGCGGCTGAGGAACCTGGGATTGTTTAGTGTGGAGAAAAGAAGGCTGAGGGGAGACCTTCTGGATCTTTACAACTCCAGAAAGAAGGCTGTAGAGAGGCAGGTGTTGGTCCCTACTCACAAGTCACAACTGAGAGGACAAAAGGAAATGGCATCAAGTTACACCAGCATCAAATGACACCTTCTGTGCATAAAGGGTTATCAAAGTCTGGAACCGGATGCCCAGGGAAGTGGTTGAATCCATCCCTGGATGTATTTAAGAGTGGTTGAGATGTGATGCTCAAGGATATGGTGTAGTAGTGGCCCTGGTAGAGTTAGAAAATGGTTGGACTTGATGATCTTAAAGGTCTTTTCCAACCATAGTGATTCTGTGACATACTTTGCTTTGAGCATGTGACTAGATCTGCCGACGTAGGTCATGGCATGACCAGCAAATGCAAGTAGTTCTTTTCAAGACTGTGCCATAATATTTTTTTAATGCTCTTTTCCTCCTTTAAGATCATGATGGAAGGGCCAGTGTGTGACCACTGTTCCCTCTCTGTTAGCTTGAGTCAAAGTCAGCAGTGGACCAGAGATAGTGGCAGCCGCTCAGGCTGAATGTTCTGACCTCTGGTGGAAGGAATAATACTTGACAGAAATTGGTGTGACAGGTTGCTTTGAGGCATGTGAGGCTCAGCCAGCTTGCATTTCCAGAAATCACAGTTTCAGCACAGACTGGCTCTGAGGATAGTACAGTTCCTCTAGTTACACTCTCATTTCCATAGCAAGTCCCCAAGCACGCTGGAGCAGATACCTGACTTTTCAAAGCAGTTCAAGAGCCTATTCCTTTTCTTGATCTTCCATGTGGCCATTACATGCAGATTAGTTGACAATTATGAATTTCTAGGAACCTACAGGTATCATTTTTTAAAAACATAGAATCATAGAATTGTCTGCTTGGAAGAGATCTTAAGATCATTGAGTCCAACCACAGCATTCCTGTACACATGTGTTACATGTCAACCAAAGGTCTTTTGAACACCTTCAGTGATGGTGACTCCATCGCCTCCCTGGGCAGCCTGTTCCAGTGATGACCCTTTGGATGAAGAAATTTTTCCTAGATCCAATCTAAACCTCCCCTGGTGCAACTTATGTCTATTTCCTCTTGCCCTATCACTTTATTACCTTGGAGAAGAGGCTGACCCCCACCTCAATGCAGCCTCCTTTCAGGTAGTTGTAGAGAGCTATGAGGTCTCCCCTCAGTCTCCTTCAGGGTGAATAAACCCAGTTCACTCACTTGCTCTTCATAAGACTTGATCGCCAGACCTTTCACCAGCTTCATTGCTCAGCACTGGACATGCTTTAGCACCTCAATATTTTTCTTGGAATGAGGGGCCAAAAACTGAACACAGTGCTCAAGGCGTAGCCTCGTCTATGCTGAGTACAGGGGACACGATCACTGCCCTGGTCCTGCTGGCCAAACTACTCCTTATTCAGGCCAGGATGCTGCTGGCCTTCTTAGCCACCTCAGCACACTGTCAGCTCATACTCAGTCAGCTGTTGACCATTACTCCCAGATCTGTCTCTCCTAAGCAGCTTTCCATGCACACTTCCCCAAGCCTGTAGCACTGCATGGAGGTTTTGTAACAGTTGTGCAGGACCTGGCCCTTGGCCTTGTGAAATTTCGTACAGTTGGCCCTCAGCTCATTGATCCATCCTGTCCAGATCCTCCAGCTGTCCATTGTGTCCAGCTGATCAACACTCCCTCCCAGCCTGGTCACCTATTAGAGTTAGAGAATCTACTTTGACCTTCTGCCATCATGTTTCATTCATTTACCAGCTTCTGCCTGCCTGAAGGAGACCCTGCACTGGAACCCAGCAGGAGACAGAGAATTTATCTGTTCCTTTGGCTTTGTCCCAATTCCTTGTTGATTTGTCTTGCAAATTGAATTTCTCTTTGTTTAACACCCATTCTCTGTGACACTTTCTTATCATAGTCATAGAATTGTTTTGGTTGGAAAAGACCTTTAAGATCATAGAGCCCGACCCTCTTAGATTGAAAAACTCCAATATTTTCACTTTGTGAAAGTGCTTAAGCACTATAATCCAATAACTCATCACTCATCTTTTTGTCAGGACAAGAAACACTGAACTCTCTGACTCACTGTCAAGCTTTATTTGAGCCATGGAATAATTTCCTGGGCTCTTATCTGCATTGTATCTACCTCTAGAATACTTCTACATTTTTGGGGCAGAATGCCACTACTGGTGTCACTCATGCTCTATTCAGAGGTAAATTCACCTCCTTAAATTAGCTGCTCTTCTCCTGAATTGTTTAATCTCCTGTTTAATTATTATGGCACTTTAGTAACTTGGCTGATAGCCTCTCTGAAAATTTACTGCTGGAAAAGCAAACGGTGCAAATGGAACACCCTGGATGGCAAATAGAAGACTTCCCCTCATTGATTCCCACCCACTATGTCTTGTTTAAAGCTATTAGAATGAGATAAAAGTAATACAGGCACATTTCAATTAAAGAACTATGATTTTGATAGGTCTTTCCAGGAATAGCAGCCTTTTGGGACTTAAAGGGAGCCTACAGGAAAGCTGGAGAGGGACTCTTCATCAGGGAGTCTGGTGATAGGGTGAGGAATAGCAGTTTTAATGAAAGAGAGAGCATTTAGAGTAGGTATTAGGAAGAAGTGCTTCACCACAAGGATGGTGAGGGACTGGAACAGGTTGACCAGAGAGGTTGTCGATACCCCCTCCCTGGAAGTGTTCAAGGCTAGGTCGGATGGGGCTTTGAGTGACCTTGTCTACTGGAAGGTGTCCTGCTGATAGCAGGGAGGTTGGAAATAGATGATGATACAATCATAGAATGACTTTAGTTGGAAGGGATCTTAGAGATCATCTCATTCCATCCCCCCTGCCATGGACAGGGACACCTTCCCCTGGACCAAGTTACTCGAAGCTTCATCCAGCCTGACTCTGAGCACTTCCAGGGAGGAGGCACCCACAACTTATCTGAGCAGCCCATTCCAGTGTCTCACCATACTCGTAGTAAAGAGCTTCTTCCTAATGTCTCATCTAAATCTACCCTGTTCTAGTCTAAAACCACTGCCTGTTGTGCTGTCACTACAAGCCCTTTAAAATAGTCCCTCTCTAGCTTTCTTGTAGGCCCCCTTCAGGTACTGGATGACTATTATAAAGCCTTCCTGGAGCCTGCTCTTTTCCAAGATCTCAAAATATTTAAGATCCCTCCCACCCCAAACCATTGTGTGAATCTATGATTTAATAAAAGGTGCAATGAAGGAGATAGTGTCTGTTTTGATTCTATTCTAATCTTTCCTCTCTCCTCTTCTTCGCTTGTGTCCCAGGCCGCAGTTGAGCTCCTCAGCAAAAAAAAACATTTACATGTCACTTGGCTTATAGCCTTGTAGCTGTCAAGAGAACCAGTTTCCAGGTCTCCACAGACCACCTATTCTTCCAAGTCTAGACTCCTGCATGTTTCTGTGAAGCTTATCACAGTCAAACTGTTTCCCACTTGTCCATGATCTGACCATTGTGCAGATCATGACTGGTCTTCCTAGATCCTGAGGAAGTACAAGAAATAAACAGAAATATCAGCTAATAGTTTTCCAGAAAATAATTGTACATTTTAGCTCCAAAAAAAAAAGTTGATGGAAGGAAGGAGGGAAGTTTCTAATGATGCAGTTGAAGAAGTGAATATTAACTGACATTATTTCAAATCTCTCTCTTTTCAGACAGAGCAGAAAAGATAGATAATGATCAAAAACCTACTTCTGAAAATGCAGCTCCTAGCCCTTGTGACTCAGGCACCAGTGGAGCGAGGCCAGAGAGACTATCAATGCTAAGTCCTCGAGTCCTTGATGCTCTCTGCAGGTAGCACTTGAATATGTCCAAGATGATGCTACAGCCCAGCCAAGTTTTCTGATGAATAACTCCACAGGGGGCAGAGGCCTGTTGAAGGTCATGAAACATTTCTGCTGACATTGATGTTAAATACTAAATCCTTTTGCTTTTGTGCTGAAGCAGCTGGAGCCCAGCTATGTGCTGCAGTCCCTACCATTCTTGTATTTATGGAGGCAACTGCAACAAAGTCTGGCACAGAAGACCACCTCTGACAGCCAATCTCCTGCCTTGGATGATCACCTGAATCCAGGGATCTCTTTCTGGCATCCAGGACACTCTGTGGTAAACCTCTAGTAAGTAAATCACTTTCTATAGCCCTTAGACCTTTCTGCATATTAAAGAGACAAGTTTGTGGGGGAAAAAACCAAACAAACAAACAATACACAAAGTGGAAATGAAAAGCTTTCTTCTTTGTTCTCTGTTACCAGAAGTGTCTTAATTTGTTAAAACCAAGCAAAACTGAATTTCTATTCTTTGTTTTTCACAGCCTTTTAGAAATTGAAGCAAGGGGAGGCTCTACCCTGTGCTGTGCCAGGTTTGAAGACAGATCTGTACGTCCAAACACATTTGTTTCTTCCAATGAATTTTCTTAGGCTAATTTTTCATCCTGTGACCTTGTCAGATTTGTACTACAGCCTGGTAAAGATGATTTTTGCCATCAGTAGCAGAAGATGATGGGCACTGTGCTGACCTGACACCACAGGGACTCAGGACATTTCTGGGCTTGCTGTGCCCTGAGTTGGGTGTTCCTGTGATCACAAGTGTTCTGTAGACAAGAACTTCGTGCCTGACCTGCCTGAGCTCAGCACTGGGCACACTTCACATGGTCTCCTAAGCAGGCACTGTCCATCAAACACCAGCACTTTGTGTGGAAGGGCTGGTTGCTGGGCAGCTCTGCCACTGGTCCTTGGGACCAGGGAGAAGGGAACAGGTGGTGGCAAGTTGGGGATCCAAGAATGAGAAAGAGACCTCATACTTCTGCCAGAGATGACCTCCAGATGGAACTGACTGTTCACCTTTTCCCTTCTTGTGGCTGAAGGAGACTGCTGGGGCTGCTGGTTGACAACTAGCCAAAGATGCGCCCGGCCTGGATCAGGAATGGTGTGGTGAGCAGGAGTAGGGAAGTGATTGTGCCCTTGTACTTGGCACTGGGAGGCTGCACCTTGAATACTGGGTTCAGTTTTGGGGCCCACACTCCAAGAAGGACATTGAGGTGCTGGAACATATTCAGAGAAGGGCTACAAAAGGTTTGAATAACAGTATGAAGAGTGGTTGAGGGAACTGGGGTTTAGTCTGGAGAAGAGTAGGCTAGTGGGAGTCCTCACTGCTGTCTACAACTCCCTGAAAGGAGACTGGAGTGAGGTGGGTGTTAGTCTCTTCTTGCAAGTCACAACTGTTAGGACAAAAGGAAATGTCCTGAAATTGTGCCAGGAGAGGTTTAGTTTGGATATTGGAAAAAATTTCTTAATCTGAAAGAGGTTTCAGGCCCTGGAACAGGCTGCCCAGAGAGGTGGTGGAGTCTCTATGCTTGGGGGTGCTAAAAACATAGAGATGTGGCACTTCAATTCAGCACATAGTGTAACGGTCATGGTGGTATCAGGTCAAAGTTAGACATGACAAGCTTAGAGCTCTTTTCCAATCAAAACAACTGTATGATTCTATGATCCTGTGACCCACTGGGATGCAGAGGGACACTGGCAGTGTAAGCATCACAACAGAGAAAAGGAGTGTAGGAAGGCTTTTTTGCACAAAAATTAAATTGCTTTATGGATGATACTTTACAAATGCTAATTGGCTTGGACTACTGGACCATAGCAGTGTTATCTGGGCTAACAATCAAGTCACAGCTCTCCTCATGAGGTGTGTTCTGCTATTGTCCCTAAGATGAACTGTGGTGTAACAGCATCCTGAGTCTGTCATAACCACGGCCAGGTGATTAGGCTTTTTTTCATAGCTGCCATCATGAACGCAGGCTTGCTGAGAGTGTTGCTGCAAGAATCTGAGCTGTCAGGAGGGATTGAGCTTCAGCACAGACACTTGCTTGACTAACTATGTTAGCATTGGAAGACTGTTAGACCACTTAATTTTAGGCACATAACTGAGATGTCTTCTTTAGCGACACAGTTGCCCTGGATGTCTGTGTAATTGATGACAAGCCATCTCTAAAGGTAGTTCAGGTTGTGGGTGCCTGAAAGGAGGTTAATTTGAGTTCAGGATCAGAGGTCCAGCCTCTAGAGCAAGATATGAGCTATGCTTGGGCCACCACATGTGCTTGATGTGTAACAGAAACATCATTCAAAACACGGAGCCTCCGGCCAGTTATGGTGTGACTTTTGTAATGGTCTCATAAGGTGATCTTCTGCAAAGTCTGAACACCAGCATTCTTCTGTCTTCTGTACCAGAGACACATCATGCTCGATAGAGGAGTAATCCTGTGAGCTAAAAGCAATAGTAGAGTGTTGTCATTGGCTGGATAAAGCACTTAGGAGAAAACATGCAAGCTCTGCTGTGGTGTGCCTTGCAGTAATTTGAAAAAAAACAAACATGTGCACAAGATACACAACGCTTACAAATGTCAGATGTTGTTCAACTGAAAAAGATATTTCCAAAGCCTATAAAAATTGAGAACATACTCTGGGTATAGAAACCCTTAGGACTCATCTGATCAGTCACAATGGAAAGAATGAACCCAAATTGCAGCCCAAAAGCAAACCACAGACTAACAACTGCCCTGTCCAAGTGCGAGTTCAGCTCCCTCTACCATGCACCCTGTTGGACTGCAGATGTTACCCTATAACAAATATTCTATTAATCAGTCCTACAAATGACAAACTGATTGCCCCCAACCAAAAAAAAAAAAAAAAGGTAGGGGTTAGGTTCCCTTCAGTAGTACACCTGTGGTGGTGTAGAGAGTGAGAGAAGTCTGCACTGGTGCCTGATATTATTCCTTCTCAGATACAGGACTCTACACTTGCCCTTATTGAGCTTTTCAGCCTCATACATCAGCATACACAAAATGCCACAAAAATATTTTTGCTGTGTCTCTGTGCTGGAATTGCAGCACTTGGGAATTCCAGTTGTATCCACACCATCGCTGCTGGAAATTGATCAAGGTGCTACCTTCCAATGATGGTTGGACTCTGTGATTCTGTGACTCAATGAACTTAAAAGTCTTTTCCAACTGCAAAAATTCTATTTTTGTAATCAGTAAAGAAGGTGGAATTCCCCAGCTGAAGAGGCACCCTGGAAAAGATAAGTTTGGGAAAGAATTTTTTATTGTTCCAAAGATTTAGTATTCTGACATTACAGACCTGACTAAACTCTAATTGTCTTTCTAACTCTACATTTAATAAATGGACCATAGAGAAGGAGGTGTGGGGGAGAAAGGGCTGTGAGCACTGGGAGGAAAACCAGGAAATGAGACCATGAATCAAATCTGGTCTTGGAGATGACAGTCAGGCTGGCTACAAATTCTGCAGCTCACTGGCTACTGATGTGAACCACATCAGTCATATAAAAGTATATCAATATAAATAATCACATATTAATAGGACATAACATTAATATATGTCCACAGGTAAATCCCAGAGTTCTGAACTCTGTGATACACATGAGTTTAATAAGATTTGCTGCAGCTTCCTGTGGCTTGTGCTGCAGTGTGTGGAAAACAGGCTGTTTTCCTTGGAAAGCACAGGGATGTCTAGGGTGATCATGTAGGCAGGAATCAATGTGTAGTGCAGACTAGAATCACAGAGTAGAATCAAAGAATAGGTAAAGCCCAGAAAAGACCTGTAAGATCATCTAGTCCAACCATTAACACAGCACTAACAAGTGTGCTGCTTCACCATGTCCTCCAGCATCACACCTACACGTCTTTTAAACATCTCCAGGGATGACAATATAACCACTGCCCTGGGCAGCATGTTCCAGGGCTTGACGTTTTCAGGGAAGAAATAGTTCCTAAACATCCTCTGGTGGAACTTGAGGCTCTTGTCCTATTGCTTGTTAAATTGGGAGAAGAAACCAACCTGCATCTCTCTACAATCTCCTTTCAGGTAATTGTAGAGAGCAAGAACATCTCCTCTGAGCCTCCTCTTCTCCAAGCTAAACAATGCCTGTACCTCAGCTGCTCCTCAAAAAAATTCTGATCTAGACCCTTCACCAGCTCCACTGCCCTACTCCGGGCACACTCCAGCACCTCAATGTCTTTCTTGGAGAGTAGGACCCAAAACAGAACCCAGTATTTGAGGTACTACATCACTAGCCCTGAGTACAGGGGAAGAAGGTTAGACTGAAATGGGCCCAAAACCGAACAGTTTTTGAGGTGCAGTCTCACCACTGCTGGGTACAGGGGGGCAATCACTGCCCTGGCCCTGTTGGCCCCACTATTGCTGTTGGCCTTCTTGGCCACCTGGGCACACAGTGGCTCATCTTCAGCCAGCTGCTCTACAACATCTCCAGTTCCTTTTTCATCAGTTTCCAGCCACTCTGTCCCAAGCCTTGAGCGTTCCTGGGTTTTTGGTGACCCAAACAATCCTTTTGTGACCAGATTGGTTTTGTGACTTTTTGTTTTTTGAACAGATGATCTTTTGAGGTCTCCAGATCACCTTTTGAGGTCCCTTCCAGCCACTGACACTATATGATTCTATGAAATACGGGATCCAGTGTTCGGTCTTGTTGAACCTTATCCCACTGGACTCAGCCCATGCAGCCAGAGATCCCTCTGAATAGCCAATAATGAGAGTAATAAAGACTACTACTAATATGTTTTTTTCCCATAGCAATAAATTTATTCATCATTATTCATTGGTAAGGCTCTCAACCTAGATTACTCAGGAAACCAAACCACACAGATGTGACTCTCCATGTGATATCAGCTGGTAGCTGTTCCTGATAAGGTGCTGTTGAGTATGTGGTAAAATTCAGGCTTTTGTTTTGAACTAAGGAGAATAGAACACTGACTCTGAAAATTGAAGCAATGATTGAAGCATTGATTCTGAGCTGAGCCATGAACCTTCAGCCTCTGCAGGAGGTGAATTGGGATTGAAAAGGAATATTTTTTGCCCTTTATATGCCAGTCCTTCAAAGATGTTTGCAAAGTTCATTTGGAGGAATTTGATAGCTTAGTTTAATTTGCCCTGAGTTAAAACAGCTACTGAAATTTGTGCCAAGAGCATTAGAAGCAGAATTTGACACAGCAGGGGTTGGAAGGGACATCTGGGCATCATCTAGTCCAACACCCCTGCTAAAGTAGGGTCACCCACAGCAGGTTGTCCAGGAACTCGTCCAGGCAGCTTTGTAAAGTCTCCAGAGAAAGACTTCACAAAATCTCTGGATCCAGCACACTCACAGTAAAGACATTTTTTCATGTGTCATAGTTTGTGCCCACTGACTCTTGTTCTATCACTGGGCACCACTAAAAAGAGTCTGGTCCCATCCTCTTGTCCCCCACTCTTTAGCTCTTGCTGAGCATTGAGCAGATCCCCTCTCGCGCTGCTCTTCTCCAGGTTCAACAGCCCCAGGGCTCTCAGCCTTTCCTGGAGTATCACAGAGATACTCCAGGCCCCTCAACACTTTCATAGCCCTCTGCTGGACTCTCTCCAGTAGTTCCCTGTCTCTCTTGACCTGAAGAGGCCAGAACAGGACACAATACTCCAGACACCCCTCACTATGTAGAGGGGGAAGAGTACCTCCTTTAACCTGCTAGCCACAATCTTGCTATTGCACCCCAGGACACCATTGTCCTTCTTAGTCACAAAGACACATTGCTGGGTCATTCTGAACATGTTGTCCACCAGCACTTCCAGGTTATTCTCCATAGAGCTGATTTCCAGCAAGCCAACCCCTCACCTGTATTGGTACAGGGGGCTATTCCTCCTCATCTGTGGGACCCTATACTTGGCCTTGTTGAACCTCATGAGGTTCCTCTTCCACAACTCTCCAGCCTGACTAGGTCTCACTGAATGGCAGCACGGCGTGACAGGGTGTCAGCTACTCCCAGTTTCGTAATGTCAGCAAACTTGCTCAGGGTCCACTCCATTCCTTCATCCAGGTTGTTGATGAAGATGCTAAGAAGACTGGAACCAGTACTGAGGAACACCAGGAATGTAATGAAGACCTGACCATTTCCCTGAGCTACCAGTCAGACATCAGGAGAAGTGAATCCGGGCTCTGCCAACGTGTCTCTGTGTGGATGCACTCCACATTGTTGTGGATGTACCTCAGGATTTTTGTCACTTGGAGAAGACAGAGGTCAGGATGTGCTGCCACTGGAGTGGGAGAGAAGAAACACTGGAACAGGCTGCCCAGAGAGGTGGTTGAGTCACCATCACTGGAGGCATTTAAAAACCATATGTAAATGTGGTGTTTGGGGATATGGCTTAGTTGTGGACTTGGTGGAGTAGGGTTAGCTGTTGAATTCAATTGTGAATGTCTCTTCCAACCTAAACAATTATTTGGTTCTATACATTATTTATTCACGAAATGTCATCTCATGGCCAAAGGCATTGCTGCATCCAACAGTAAAGGGCCATTTCCAGATTCTAAGAACTTGCAGCCTTTGCTATAATGATCATTGCTGATAAGGAGGAACCTAGGTACTATCAAAGTCCTTCCATGCTGAACATTTCCATGGAATAGATGACCATCAAGGGACAACCAGGGAAAGTCATACAGTACAACATGCTCACCGTGACCATGACTGAACAAGATGATACTCCACAGAATAAAATCTCACAGCGGGTGTGCAATGAGCCTTTATATGTCACCTCACCTAGCAAGTGTTTTCATGGGATTTTTGAAGCCTGGAGTCAAGAAATTTAATAGTAACCTGTTCCTAGGCTCATTAGGATTTGTTTGTGCATGTCAGGCAGTGGTGTCCTTCACCACACTTTGCTGTTAGTGAATAATTTAAGTGGTACAAAACCATATTTCTACCACAAAGGAATAATGTCCAGTCAAGGACAAACAAGACTGGACAACAACTTTGGTTTTTAATGGAGGATCAAGCATTTATAATCTGGCCAGGAAAAACAGGAGTATGTGGGGAAGTACAAGAAGTGAATGTTTTAGCTTAATAAGATATTGCTTGTTTTGCAGATACACAATGAAATACCTGAAGTTTAGCAGTTTTAGATGGATTTTCTGCTTACACAAGTCAGAAACAGGTTCGGATCAAAACAGAATCAGAAGCAGTTAATAGGTTTGTATCGATTGCTACATTTTTATTTGTTATTGTTATTTGTTATTCTGCTCTTGCATTATATTTTTCTCTTAGTAGAGATGTACTCTATAGTATCCACTGATAGAGAACCTCTTCAGGGACCTCCTTGGCAGGATGCCATGGGAAAAAACTCTGGAAGGAAGTGGGGCCCAAGAAAGCTGGTCAATGTTCAAGGATCATCTCCTCCAGGCCCAGGAGCAATGCATCCCAAAAAAGTAGAAGGCAGACAAGAATGCCAGGAGACCTGCATGGATGAATAGAGAGCTTCTGGACACACTTAGATGCAAGAAAAAAGCCTACAAAGAGTGGAAGCAAGGACAGGTAACCTGGGATGAATAGAAAGAAATGGTTTGTGCAACCAGAGCTCAGGTTAGGAAAGCTAAAGCACAGCTAGAACTGAATCTGGCCAGGGACCTTAAGGGGAACAAGAACTTCTTCAGGTATATTAGTCAGAAAAGAAGCATTAGGGAGAATGTGGGACCCTTCCAGAAGGGAAATGGAGAGCTGCTGACAAAGGATATGGATAAGGATGAGGTGCTCAATGGCTTCTTTGCCTCAGTCTTCAACAGCAAGGGCTCCAACCACAATGTCCAAGTCCCAGAGGGCAAAAGTAAGGACTGGGAGAAGGCAGATCTGTCCACTGTAATTGAAGATCGTGTTTGTGAGCTCGTAAGGAATCCAAACATGCATAAGTCTATGGGGCCTGATGAGATCCATGCATGGGTCCTGAGGGAACTGGCAGATGACGTTGCTAAACCACTATCCATCATATTTGAAAGGTCATGGCAGACT
>VWYK01014394.1:302-62762 GCA_013399775.1 Semnornis frantzii | reverse complement strand
TCCCAGCTGCATTTCCCTTCCCTGGTGACAGTCCTAGGAAGGTTGGTCTGCATTACCTGTCACCTTATATTTGAAACTGCTTTAGAAAAACGAAATAGAAAGGTCAGAGTATTGTCAGTCTAGATGGCTTTTATAGTTCTCGAAAATCTGAGAGCCCTGATGTGTCTGAATGTTCCCCCTCCTCATACTTACAAAACATTTTAGAAGCGGAAGGGATTCGCTTTCTCAGTTCTGTGCCTGTTCCCAGAATTGTCCCAAACTTTCTGCCACCTTTCCTGGAGAAAGGGGAAGTCTAGATGTTGAAAACCAGGGAAAGAAATTCTTCTCCTAGGCATGCTTTAAGGTAATGACACCCTTCTGGCTGTGGGGCACCTGAGGACAGAAAAGGTGTTAGACAGATAATTCCCATCCTCCACACGTTGCTTGAGTTTCCAGGAAGTCCTGGGCCTGGCCGGTGTTTGGTCAAATTTGTGTGCTGATCTGTGGAATGGGCTGTGGACCAGGAAACCATAGGGAAGAGCTGAGTTAGTTATTCTGAGGTGTACTTGAGTTATCTGGGTTATGGCATAGGTGGTGGTCTTGCCTAACAAATTAAATGGAGGCTTCAAAACTCCAGCTGCTGCTGCTCCAGGGGTCATCTGTGTCGCCTGCTCTGAATCTCCCATAAACTCCTCAGAGTGAGGACTTGTGTATTT
The DNA here is from genome assembly GCA_013399775.1 of Semnornis frantzii. Lineage (NCBI taxonomy): Eukaryota > Metazoa > Chordata > Aves > Piciformes > Ramphastidae > Semnornis > Semnornis frantzii. The sequence goes on along the minus strand of VWYK01014394.1, from coordinate 62,067 downwards.
TGTGCTGCCATCAAAAAAAACAGACTCTTGGCTTGGAAGGAAGCTGCGACCCACTGTGCGCACCACATTTCATGACATTAAAAACATAAGCTCAAGGTTGGAAGGACGGACATGCTTTTGGCTTCTCTGCCAGTTGTATTTCAGTCTGGAGGCACCATTTCTTTCACTGTGTGTTGCTGCTTTTCTCCTGAGAAAGTTCCCAGAGCCTGGAGAAGAAACAGACTCTATTTACTGACATTTGTTCCAAGTTCTAACGAGCAGAAAGACAACTCTTGTAGACTTTAAATGGGATCACTCAGCTAGAAGCCTTCAGAGCTTTAGCTGGCATCTCCCAAGACCAAAGTCTTCCTTCTTTTAAAAAAGGTCTGAATTATCCATTATATATCAGCATCTTGAAGAATGTGTATAGGACCACTCTGTTTTCTTCTTTGGTCAAAGTTTGAGTTGGCATCCAGTTAAACTGCTGGGAGCCTTCTCCTTAGGATGCCATGATTTTGTCTGCACAGCTTGCAGAAGCATGGATCAGTTCACACTGGGGATAGGGGGAATTTTGCATTCCATTAATGGCTAACTGATGTGCAAGGTCCACTGCAAGGAGGTCCCAGGCCTGAAACATGGCCTGAAACAGTGCTGGAGGCAGCACTGACACAGCCTGAGTGATAAGCAACCTTTCCATACTTTTGCATAGGACAAACCCTAGGTCAACATCCTGGGGAGGATCATCCTCTGCTATCAGCTTCTTATCAGTGCACCCCAGCGCATGGCAGAGGAGTCTCCTCTGGTGGCTCATCCCTTCGTGTGTCTCAAAGGGATGCCATCCTGCTAGGTGGCAGTGGGCAGTAGTTGTGCATGCCCTGAACCTGGGCTGGCTTCCCATGTCACACTCGCTAACTTGTTCTCATGCCAGAGGCTAAGTTTTCTTGACAGGGGTCATATTCTGCAGTGCTTAGGCCGCCTCTAAGAATAAGAGCCCTACCCAGGGAACAGATAAACAGAACAATGTTTGAGCCTCTGTTACTCTTTAATGTCATTTTCAGGGAAATATGTGTGTCATAACAACACAAAGCAGGCATAGTTCCCTTGCTTTCGATCTGCCTGGTGCCAGGGTACACGTCATTTCAGCATCAAAATAGATCCAGCAATTTCGTGGTAACTTTGCTTTCCCAAGAGATGCCTCTTTGCCCCCTTGGTTTGTACTTGTCTCTTGTCTTCCAGCAATCTTCCTCACCCCTGTCAGGAGACGTCACGTACTGTTATGATTAACATCTAATTTTCACTGGAAGCCCTTGGGAATTGGGCTCTTATCTCCACATACCATGCACATGAAAATGGTTTAATCAACCCTATTAATTCCAGGGTTTGCTGCTGATGTGGATGAAACTCTGCACTTTCCCAGCACTGAAGCTTTGTAGCTAAGTTTCGTGTTGTAGCACCCTCTGTGCAGTTTGCTCTCTGCTTCTTGGGGCTGGGCATGTCCCTGTGCAGCCCCTCAGCTCTCACAGACAGGTATCTGGGCTCTGCTCTAAGGCTTAGGCTGGTTTTGACAGCATTTGCCAGACTAGGACCACGCCATCAACTTGACAACTTGGACTCGAGAGTCTTTGGTGTCACTTGCTTGTGCTCTGAACAGTCATCACCTCCAAATATGAATGCAGGGCACCTGGAGAGCACACCTGCCCAGCTGTTTGGCCTGAGAAGGTGGCTGGGAATAGGGAGAAACCTGAGCAATGTGCCAAGGCTGGGGGAAAAGTCTGGGGATGCTACTATAGCTGTGGCACTAGGACATCTAAGGAAGAGGACATGCCTTTGCTCTTGTCCCAGCATCCCTGCTTTAGGGAGAGGTAGTGAGGCATGCCTTATTCAGCAGAAGACACAGGCTGAACAAGAAACAAACTTCAGAGGCCTATAGATGGGAGGACTAGATATAGGAGCATGGTTTATAGACATGACCAGATGAAGAAACGGACCAGACTGAGCTATTTTCCCCCACCTCCAGCAGTATTTTATCCCATGGCTCATCCCTAGCCTAAAGCCAAACATCTCCAACAGCTATAGGGTGGCCTCATATTTAAAGTAGCCATGCAGCATCCACCTAATGTCCCAGGCCTGCTCAAGATGTGCTGCTACTTGCCTTTCTCAGAAAAGGTTCTTGCAACATGAAAGGAGTGCAGGCAAAGAAAGAGCCCCAGGGAGAGAAGTGAAAAGCAGCAGCTGGAGCTGACGGGTGACTTGCTGAGTGACAGAGCAGTTGGGCTCCTCACTACTCTGCTACTATTTTGGAAACTCCAATAAACAGAAGAGGCCAGATCAATCTCTTAGTATTTCAGCACAAACCCTGAGGAACACTGTTGATTTTGGTGCCATTGGTAGCCCGAGACACCAGTTTCTCTGCATGCACTGTGCTTCAGTCATACCTTGGGGAAAGTCATCAGAAATAGCCAGCGAAAACATCATTAGCAGTTCACTAATTAGGAGGTCTCAACTCCTTTGCTGGTGCAAGCTGGCACCAAGGACTTTGTGCTCATTTGTGCCATGGAGAATATGACTGTCTAACTTCTGTGTGGGAGCTTTCAAGCAGCTTGGGGAAAAAAAAAAAAAAAAAAAAAAAAAAAGGTATGGATGTTTATATTTTTTAAAAGGGATTGTTTTTGCTGCTGTCAATTATTATTGGCTTTCATGGCAGGCTAAGGAACAATGCCAGGGATAAATTACCCTGTAGGCTATTCATATATGCTCTCTCCAATTGTTTCCTTCTCCACTGGAGGATTCACCTCACCGTGAACCCCTTGGCGTTCGGAATAAAAGGGCCTGACGAAGCGATGAACTCAGAGTGCCCGTTTATTTATGCATCGACATCTTTCCTACTTTGGCAGGTGTGTTTAATCAAAAAGAAGCAGGAAATGCATTATAATTATAAACACATTACTGCAGAAGAAAAAAGCTGCCCTTGGAATGTATTGCACTGTTTGATAAACGGTTACAGTGAAAAAACACAGGCTTAACCTACCAAGCTCTTCACTAAGATCAAAGCGAAGCTGCCTGCCGCCACAGGCTACAGCAACAGCAGCAGCATTCAGCCCTGAGCTTGAAGCAAGGGAGGTGGAAGGAAGTTAAAAAGAAAATGTAATCTCCTTCCTTCTTTTTTTTTTTTTTTAATTTTTATTTTTTTTCCCTGAGGTTTTCCCCCGAGTATAAAAATGACTCAAACATTAAGTATTTGCAGTTAAAATTAATAGAATTAGTGATGAACCCAGCTGAGAACATGGTAATTAGGACCCAGTCCAAAGCCCCTTGCTGAAGCCCATGGAGAGACTTATTGTTCTCTTGGCTTGGGAATTCTGGTGAGCCAAAGCAAAGATGGAGATACAGCACAACCCTAGGAGATCCTTCGGGGCTTTCCATATGACCTTGCCCAAACTTGTAAGCATTCCTTAATCCCAAGCACAGCTGAACCCAAGTCAGTAATCTGCTGCTGCTGTGAAAAGCAAAAGTTCTTCTGCGCTGTGAAACAGGAAGTGCTGTTGGTAACATGCAGAAGGGGTTTATTGCCCTTCTCAGCATGGGGAGGCTGAGCCATGGCCCTGGACTTAGAAAAACAACCCAACAAACAACAACAAAAAAAAAACCCAACAAAACCCAAACCAAAAGAAATAGACAAACTGGAAGTTGCCCAGAAGAGAGCAACAAAAATGATCTGAGCTCTAGAAAACATGACTTATGAGGAAAGATTGAAAGGGCTGGGTTTGTTTAGTCTAGAGAATTTGAAACATCCTCATAAACTTTAAAAGATATTTAAAAAAAAAAAAAAGGTATCAAGAAAGGGTTACTGCTTACCCTTTATCTCCGTGGGGCTGGCAGAAGGTACAGAAAAGAAGATTTAGGATAAATAGTATTAAAAGCAGTGAGGTTTATAATGAGCTCAAGTATGTTACTTAGGGAGGCAGTAGAGTGTTTCTCATGAGAGAATTTAAACGTGTTGGATTAAGTACCTGCCACAAGGGACTGGGTAATTCACTGTCCCATGGAGTATGCCGCTTTCAGCCATATAGTCATAGTTTCCTGCTTGGGAAAGTCCCCTCCTGACACCAGAAGAAGTGATACTTTGGTCAGTCTTTGCTAGAAGTGGCTTTACCCTTGGCAGAACTATGTAGGACAATTGCAAAGCACTTGAGATGGTATTAGGTATAGCTTTGGGTGAAGCAGGTGGTGGCCTGAGCCCGATTAGAAAGGCAGCATCCATTCTCCCCATAATGTCTGCCCCAGAGGCTGCATATCCCCTGCCCTGAAGCTGGGTGTGCTGCTGCCTCCCTATAACAAAGTGAGTCTGCCAGCCCTTGTCTGCCTTGGTAACTGTTCTCTGCTTTCAACACTTTTTGCAAAGGGCCTCAAAAGCTTTTGTCAGAGTTTGCATAAAAACTGACCACAAGACAGAAATCTATCAGAAATTAGACTTTTTATTTACTGGCCAGGAAACTCAGATTCCTTGAACAATGGGCACAAGGTAAGGAGTTTGTGAAAGGAAGGAGCACAGGGTTGCAGCCAAAGCAGAGCCGGCTATAGCCCATGGCATCTCCAAGGACTTGGAGGTGACATGAGGGCTCCCCAAGGGCCTGGGGAAGGATGCTGTGCTCAGCGCTGCTGCAACCCTGCCTCTTCTGTGCATTCCCCATTTCCTGCCCAGCCACAGCTGTCCGAGGTGCTCTTTGGTGCCTGCATGAATGCTGAGAAAATCACTAGTTATATGATACAGGAATTAAATCTGTTTGCTTCCAAGTGTAAGCCAATGACTGTGGCACTGGTTTGTGAACATGGAGTTATGGCCACAAGTCAGCTGCTTTTTACCCTCAGTTCTGGCTACAGTCACGAGTCTGGCAGGAGTCCATGTCAGCTAAAATGCACAGAAAAAAATGGTGTCTCCTGGAGTTTTGGAGCCAAGTGGGGTCAAACAGGAAAGAGTTTGGGAAGCTGGCACTGAGGAGTTAGGAATAAATCTCTCCCTGGGGCAGATTTTCCATAATTGGTCATGACAAGGCTGCTTTCTCCGGGAGAGCTGGAGCTGGCCTGTGAGGAAGCAAAATGAATCGCTGCTCTGGTCCAGTTTGGCACGTGCCATGATTTAGCCCTGATTTGCATGGGGAGGGGATGATGATATAGACTGAAAGACAGAGGAGGAGCATAGCCAAAGGCTTCTGAGCTGGAAAATGAGTTTAGGTTCCCACTCATTTTTTGCAGATTTACTCAGATCCTTAGAAGGAAACTCTGGCAAAAAAACATTGGTACAAACCCAACTCTCATTATCAGCAGAGGGAACAATGGGGACTCCTGAACACAAAGCTCTTGCAAACAATAACCATTTTATTTTGCATTCTTAAAACAGTGGTTGATATGCAATTTTTCCTTCCAGATCCCCACTTCATTAACTATTTCTGTCACCCTTCTGCTTCCAGACACAGATTTACGGGACAGATCTTGGCAGTTGGAGCTGGTGTCCTGCAATGTGGTGGTGACCACATGGCCATGCAGCCTTCTGTGAAGAGAAAAGTTGAGCGTGGCTTCCTCATGCTGCTCAGTATTGGAGAAGTCCCACCTTCTTTCAAATATGAGGAAGAAGAGGTGTTGTTTCTACAATCCTTTTTCTGCATGGTGGTCATCAGTGCTATCTTTAAAGCTCCTTGCTATCTCAGCAGCCTTACCAAGCCTGGTGACCTGCCAGCAGTTCACAGCCTATTCAGTATGTGATGATTAATCCCCTCCCTTTGAAAATATGCACTTAGTGGCAGAACCCCACAGAAATGCTGGTGGAGCCAGAGCTGTTTGCCAAGTGGCAAACTTTGACTTGCTCTTCTTGGAAAGCTGGTTTCCTGTCACTGGCTTTCTCTCACTGCTGTTTTCCAGTGGTTTGGAGAGGGGAGGAACAGGAGAAAAAAAAGATTGTTCCTCCCAAATACTTCTCTTTTACATTCTCTTTCCTCCATGTGTCTTCTCTGCTATTCCAGACTTCAGGATTTCTACCAAAGGGCTTCCTAACTGCCATCCCTGATGCAGAAGTAGAAGCAAGCTCCCTGCAAAACAAAATCCCTCAAAAAAGAAGCCAGGATCTTCATTTCCATCCCACCTCCACTGCTTCAGACAGTAAGTAGGCTGATGGAACAAAAACCTTTCCTGCACTGTAAAGGAGCAGTAGCTCAGAGAAGTCAAATCTGTATCTTGTCACAATGTCAGAGTTCAGACCAAAGCATCACTCTTTTTTGCTAATTTCTACTTTGATGTTAGGAACATGAAAAATATGCCAACATCACATATTATACATCTGATGAGATGACAACCATAGCTAACACAGGTAACTGCTGTTGGGCTGACTACAAGACAAGAGCTTGGGTCTCAATATTCTGAACACCTCCACCACTTGAAATGGAAATGTTGGTCAGCACTGAGCAGCAAAGGCTAGTGGCAAGCTGAGTTTACACCCCAATAAATGCCAGTTACCCAGCTCTAACTTTCCCTAGAGATACTGTCATTCTTATGCACCTTTCATTCTGAAGTCTGCACAAGGCCAAATCCTGCACCAGGTTTTTATCCAGAAGATGTCTTTTCCCTATTTTCTCCTGAGACTCCAGGTAAGGCCCCCGGGCTGGGTCTAGCAGCACCATGTGCCATACTCGTCAGGTGAATATGGCATGAGAACCAAGCTCATGACCTTTTGGCAGAGCATTTGGAGAATGATTAATGCCACTGGCATCTTTGAGGCCAGGAGTTTGTGAGACTCCATGAGGATTCCTCATGTACTCTCAACAGAGCTAGGTGAGTGCTTTAAGGAAAGCACAAAATGTCCTTGGAAGCATCAAGGGTTATTTAGAGAAGGTTAGAACTAGGTACACACTGGAGCGTAAGGCAGCTGTGGGCAAAGAGTTTGTGTGGCAGTTTCCCCTTTGGTGTCCATGTATCGGTCTCTGGATCATAGCAATCTAAAGAATCCAAGTCCTCGATGACATTGTCTGTGGTGAGACATCGTCCTCCTGTGACATACAGCTTGCTCTTGATGATAGTGGCCCCATGATGCATTCGTCTGTCCTTCATGTCTGCACACTTAACAAACTTGTTGCATTTTGTATCATAAGCAATTATTCTCCGGGTGTACCCTGAATGCAAAGCCAGATGTGGAAGAGACAGATGGGAATTAGAGCTTATGGCCAGCAGAAGGAAAGATAATATATTTCCTGGTAGTTTCAATAAAACCTCTTAGACTAGTACATAATTTGGCAGAATATATATATCTGAGAAGGGAAGTGATGATGTATCACAAAAATCCCTTCCTGTTTGTCCCCACCCTTTCCCATAGCACCTTGGCAGCCAAGTCTTGATGAGCACCATAAAATCCATCTAACCAGGCAAGCAACCTGTCACACACAGTTGGATCCTGCAATTTCTGTATGTGCCTTCGAATGTCTCCAAGTATTTCTTTTCACCCAACAGACTCCTAAAGCCTCACTTGAAAATACAGAAACCAAAGGCACACAGGAATGGAGCAACGATGCCTTGTTGGATTGGAGTTATAGCTGTCTACTGAGTGCAACTGGGTACTCAACAGCACAGCGTCACTGTTGCTCACTCCACTCCCAAAACCCTGAAGGGTGATATAACCTCACATCTGCTGAGAGGTAAGGGCTGGTATCACAGCCATTTCCCTGGAGCAAGGTAGGTGTGGAAGCTTGGTACCCAGTACAAGAGCGCCCATTGCAGACAAACAGCTTTGGACCATGTTTTGCAAGCCTTCAAGCCACTTTCCCTAACAAAAGGGAAACAAAGGCCTAACAAAGGCCTGTATTGCTTAAGCCTACCCATTCCCCTTTGTTATGATGTGATCAGCCATGCAAAGAGAACCTGAAATGTGATGAGAGCTGTTTTTAAGAGAAAATATTTTTGTGGGTTTTATTGTTGTTGATAAACTGAGAGTGTTTGGCCAATGTTTTGGCATGGAAGCTCCTAAATAGAACATGACTGTGGTGAATTTCTCTACTTCCAAGAAAAATGAAACATGTTTAAAGTTAGAATGATTTTCTGTGGCTTTCATTACATAAATAAAATATAAATTGAGAAACTAAGCTTGGCAGCGGCAGGCTTGTCTCAGTACAGGCCACTCAGATTAATGCATTTGAAGAGAGCTGAAAATACTGTGCTGTTTGCACTATGGTCTGCAGTCTGGCTGATAGTTACAGAAGGCTGATAGTCCTGGACTTTTTGATTCAGCTTTCCTGCGTTCAGAGTAGCAGTGGTCTCCCACTGAGAGATGGCACCATGTTTGAGTCCTGTGTACTCTGGGTTCAGACCTCTGCTCAGCTAAAGCTTCCCTCCATCTCATTTTCCATTAAATAATCTAACACATGCTACCTTGTGCCAGCCTGTGGTCAGGGCAGCTGCATTAAGGACTATAGAGTGTACAACTGCCAGTGATGTGACCTACCAAAGTGCCATGGGCAGAGGCTGATCCTCATGTTGAAAAACACTAAGTTGCCCTTCTTAGTGTTTCATGCCCTTCTCAGGGCATTCCACAATTATCCCCGGGAGGCACATACAGGACAAACTGACCCCTTGTAGCCCTGTAGTCCACCCATCCCTAAAAGCTGTTCATGGACCTGTGGTAACCAGGCTCTCCACCCTTCCAAGAAGAGCAGTCAGGAAGGGCCAGGGTGTGAGTTTGCAGTGGGGAAGCAGTATCCCCATGCTCTTAGCTTTATCCCTTCTTCTGCAGAGCAGTAACTTGCATTGGCTTTTCCCCACTTTCATCCCCCATCCGTGCACCCCTGCAAGGTCCTGCTACTTGTATTAAGAAAGTGCTTCGTGGAGGACTTGTTCCCACTTACACAGGCATGGACACACTCCTCCTTTCCTTCTCAAGCTTCACATGCTATCTAAGGGAGCACTCCAAGAAAGAAGGCTGCAAAAATCCCACAGCCTCACATGCTATCTAAGGGAGCACTCCAAGAAAGAAGGCTGCAAAAATCCCACAGGAGCTGAGCCTGGGGAGGTGGGAGGGAGGATGAAACAGTCCTTACCACCTACGATGATAATCTGGTCTCCAATCACAACAGCTGGTGCACAGACATTCTTCACCACTCTGGTCTCCATCCGAAACCACATATTCCTGGAGACATGGTAGACCTGACAAATAAATAAAGACACACATGCAGATGTTTATGTTGCATTTTAATTGGCAATTGTCATTACAGAGGAACTTATGGTTTTTATTTTGTCCTAATGAATACAGTCCTCTGGCTTGAACTGATGAAAATACAACAATTTATCCACTTTTTTCCTAATATGTCCCCTTGGAAATCATTCTGCTTCTCCAGACTTGTCTGCCCAGGAGATGCTAGCACATGCACTAAGGCAGTGTATCTGATATATGCAATCTTCTCGGCTGTAAATCTTTGCACGACCATTAAATCACTTTATCTCCTGGAAAATGTTCTCCCAAAGCACAAGCCATTTAATTTATTTTTCCAGTTATCCTGTGTCTTCCTGCCTCACCCTTAACAATTGCCTGGGCCATCAAACCACAGCTTCACCTAGTTCTGCCGGCAGCCAGTGTCTTTGTCTGTCTGCTCTTTTTGTGCTGCTGGCTGGTATGCACTCAGGTTGGCAAGGGGACTTGTTGATGGGACTTAAAGTGGTATCTAAGTCATCAATTTATGTGAGAAAAAGAGCTGTTGCCAGATGATGATCACTCAGTCATCTGTATCTGGGCGACACAAACTTCTATGTCATCCGCTTCTTAATATAGCAAATATCTCTAGGACATCTCCACACTACCTGATAAATACATTTCCTTCCCCCTGATAATCAAGTACTGTGATCACTGTAAAGAAGTATTGATGTGCTGTCTGTGACCTTAGCCTAAACCAATGAAAAACACTCACAGGGCAAGCAACATTACAACAGTGCTAAAGCACCAAATCAGCTAAGAATGGATTTCATGTGCTTTCTCCTTCTCATAGGCGGTAACTGCTGAAAGCAGGCAGGCAGCCAGCAACATGTGGCAGGACTCACGATTTTAACACAGCTGTTTATAAGAAAAAGTTGTAAAATTAAGTCCTTTGATGAGTTGAAATCTAATCACTCTAATGAGCACCAATCTTTGTTTTTGCTGTGAGTGAGCAGGTGCATGGCTGAGACTCCAGCTTGGCTGCCAAATGGAAGGCACTGATTTTAGTGGGATTGGCTACAGGCATGGAGCTGGGCAGGGAGGTCAGCTGCTGCCTACCATAGCATCACCTGCAGCAGCCCTGGCTCCAGTGCCTGCCAGCAGCAGAGGCGACTGACATCCAGAGAAGCACCTCAGGACTCCTGCCTGAAAAAAAACGAAGGGAAAAATGCTCTTTGCAAATTTCTCTGAAGCTGTGTGTCAACTTATCCTGCCTCTTTCTGCAACTCACAATAAAAGGTTTTTTGGGGCTGTGATTTCCTCAGGAGGGTGTCAAACTGCTGAATAGTTTAGATGAAACTGCCTATGACAAGCAGGACTGATCATTACCTGGATCAACCGAACAGGGTTCTGCATAATATCTTCTCCCCCAAAGAGGTAGACCCTCTGATCTTTGGCAGCAACAGCAGGGTGAAGGACGGCAACAGGCATGTTTGCCATGCTCTCACAGATGTTGTAAACACTATCATATCTTTCCACAGAATTCAGGATTTCCTGGTTTTTGCCTATTCCACCAAATGATAAGATATAGTTTTTGTATGCCAAGCTTCTGTGGGAGTAACGTGGAACTAACATGTGCTCAACCAACCTCCACTGATTGAGTTTAAGGGAGTAAATGTAAATATTATCACTGGCTGGGCTTTTCTTATTGCTAACAGGCATCCCTCCGAGCACATAAATATTGCTGTGTAAGCTCACTGCAGAGGCTTTGTACAGGCGCATGGGAAGCTTGGCCAGGCTTAGCCACTGGTTTGTCTTGTCATCATAGAGCAGGACATCTCTTGTTGTCTGCTGGTTGTCCTTCCTGCCACCAATGATGATGAGGAACTCTTGGCTGGAGTACCTGCGAGGAACATGCAGCATGGGCTTGATGTCAGGCACATTGGTGCTATACAAGGAAAACATATGTCTCCAGGCTGATTCAAGGATGCTCCTGCAAGTGGGTGAGGACTGAATAAGGGAGTCATTGGCAATGAAGTGGAAGAGGAAAGTTGGATGGACATACTGAAGCCGAACCTTCTTGAACAACTCTTGGATATAGCCTTGTCTTGCCTGGAGGTCATGCCGGATCCAGACCATCAGCGCCTCAAAGACCTGCTCTTCTTCCCCACAGAGCTCATCATCCCCAAGGTAGTCAATGAGCTCCAAGGGACAAAGGTCCTTCAGTTCCTCAGAAGAGGCCACCTGAGGAAAGCATTTCAAAGCCATAGCCTTGGCTTTCTGATTTAGGCTATGGCAGTTCAAGACCTTTGCCAATCTGATCATGCTCAGACAGTTGTCAGGAGTCAGTTTGTCTTGGAGGTAGGCAGAACAGGCCTCAAACAGTTTATCATACTGAAGCATGGAGGCTGTCTCCAGCAGACACAGGACATTCTCAGTGGATATAAGAATCTGCCCTGTGTAAATGTAAAGGACAATCTGATCCAAAATCTGAGCGTCAATGCCCTTCAGAATGACTTTAGCCTGATGACTCTCTCTGAAGTTGTTACAGAACATTGCCTTGAAGTATGGACTGCTGGAAGCCAGCACGTTTCGGTGGCAGGGGATTTCAAAGCCCCCGGAGCAGAGGGTAACATCAGTCAGCATCCTGCTCTGACGCAGAGCATTGAGCTGCAGCAGCAGTTCAGAGGAGAAGTCTTGGTCTTTGAAGAGAAGCTCCTCAGCGGATACCTCCTCCATAGCAAAACAGGAGAGAGACGGATTCTGGACTTGGCAGAAAAAGCTAAATTCTTAGCAGCTTTTATTGGACTATCCAGATCCAAGGGAGCACATCGAGACTTTGATGTTGCTCTAGATATCTGTTCACTGTTATGCATAAAAATGGAACACGAGTTAAGCACAGTGGGAAAATAGTAAAGAAGCTAAAAGGTCGTTAAGACTCTTTAAAATTTTCATAAAGTTATCAGATAGGTTGGAGCTCTGAGATCAGCACTGCCTGCATCTCTGGCAAGAAGCAAAAGCACTGAAGTTATCTCACTGATTTGAGATGAAAGCTGGACAGATGAAGCAAATGGTTTGTTCATTTTCATCACGTTGAATAAATGCATTTAGACATTTATTCACCATTTTAACATATTAGCAGTTTAGTAGCTTGCGCCTCTTTCCTCTAGAGTTAGTCACTCCCAAAGAATGTAAATCTGGCAAAGCTGAACCCTGCAGCAGGACAAACGAAACCCTACAGACGGGGAATCTGCATTAAAACGGTTATGTATTAACTCGGGTCAGCCGTGGGGTTTTTCTATGTTAATCAGACACACAATGACTAAATTAACTACCAGGCAGAACAATATGATGAGTATCTATTGTCATGGCTAACTGCTCAACCTGCAGTGCAACGGTAGGGTAGAAATGTTTACCTTCTGTTGTCCTTCACTGCATGCATTTACTCTCTGGCGTTTATTCTCTGCTGAGATTTTCCATAGCTAGAGCCTGGATAAAAGTCTATAAACCCACGGGAGGTTTCTTTCAGTAGGTAAAGTGATTCATAGAGGGTGATTGCTGGACGTGTTTGTTCTGAAGGCACTTTTGCCGCTCTGGGGAGCTGTGCGCAGGAGCGGTGCGAGGCGCTGGGGCAGTGTATACATTCCGGCGCTAAGAATAGGCGCACACGGGCGGCTCGCTCTTATCACATGCGACGCCGCCGCTGCCTTTTGCAATGACCTGGCCGGCACTGAGCATGCCCCAGTGCTGTTTTTCTGGCAGATGCTTGCATATAATAAATAGACACGGAGAGGAAAGTTCACTTATAAAAGTCCTGGCTGGCTGCTTGGAAACAGTGGCAGGACCCTGTCCTAAAGTGCCTGGGAACTCTAGAAGCCTGTAAACAGTCTGCAATGCTTTGTGCTAGGTAATACACTGTCACCCTAGTTTCATGGAGAAGGAGGGAGGGGGGAAGGGTTTCCAGGGACCCCAGTGGGTTGGACCGTGTCTCCACCTTACGGACATATGGGGAGCACGGGTTCATTGCAGTCCGGTGGGAGATGCTGATGCACTGGGCCCCCTGCACCTACCGCTCCTCCCAGGCAGGAAGGGAGAGTCCAGCTACCTCCGACGAGCACAGAGTTTCCTCTTGGAAGTTCCCTCTTGCAGCAGTTTATGATGGTGCTTGATGTTTCATACAGAAAATACCAGATTGTGGCCTTCTTTTGTGTAACAGCCTCGTCTCTCTGAATCCCTTAGCAATGAATTTCTTGAGTGGGTGGCTCGAGGAAGCTCAGTGTTACAGGTAGGAGGACTGCAGTAGCTTGTTGAAGTGAGTGCAGCAAGCTGGAATCTACAGTGACGGGTCCCAGAGTAGCTCTTGGATCCCCAGGGCAGACACTTCAATGGGGTTCCTAGCTGCAGATTCCTGCACACGAGCGAAGTGTTCAAGCTCCTTTTGCAGGCAACGAAGCCTCGTCAGTACAACCGAGTCTGCTGTGTTATTAAGGTCGCCACCTATATTCGGGCAGGGGAACAGTCCTCCAGACACTGCTAGGTCTCCACAGGTGCTCAGCTGCCTCAGTCATACGTAGGTGTCCCTATTTAATGCTCCTGTGTTGGTATCTGTGATGATAAACCTAAATTCAGTCCCAGAGCTGGACCAGCTAAGTGTCTCATGCCAATGGAGGATCCTCCGCTAGTGCCCAGCTGGGGTCTCCAGCAGGTCCAGTGCAATGTGTTCCAGCTCTGTGCTGTTTTCCTGGGTGTTTCAAGAAAAACAATATTGGCTGCCCATGTCTGGATAACTGGATTTGCCCCCTCATCTGTGCCAAAATCCTTCCCACTATTCTGACATGGGAGTGAATCCAAAATGTCGTTTCTAAGCATCACTACCACAAGGAAACATAAGGTTAAAGCAAAACTCCTTCACATATTTTCAGAGCCAAAGCTCTCGGGTGAGTCATGTCTGTGTCTAGTCACAGTGAGGCAGATGAGCAGAAATCGTTGGGAGCCACAGTGCCCTTATGTCAACTCCCGTGCCACACTGGTGTTTGCAGTACTCCATATGTTCCTGCCCCCACGTCGGCAGCCTAGCAGACTGCAGGGATGGGGGCAGTCTGTTCCTCTATAAACAGCAGCTTTGCATCCTGGGTCAGGCCGTATGTGGCCTTTCCCAGAGACTTTTCAATGCAACATAACAACACAGTGGAATATCTGAGGCTGGACAAAACCATGAAGGCACAGCCCCATGTTAAAGAGAGGGTTGATTTGGGCTGGAATATCTTTTTGGAGGCTGTGGCATCTTGCCTTTGTGAACAGTTTGTGGAGGGTGTGCTCACATGCGTGTGTGAATGGCCAGGAAAGTTGGGGGGTGGAAAAGGCAGAAGTCACTGGACTTGACTGCTGTGGGTGACTCACTTCATAGGATAAACACGATGATGTGCACCCTTTTGCCTCTCCTGGAGTAAGGAGACAATCTAGAGCATATTGTTTGGGTTCTGGGGGAAAAAGCACCCTCCCTGTCCTGCTTGCCGCCACCGCTGCCTCACCAGCTGGCCATGATCATGCTATAAATATTTAGAGTGGCATTAAAAACTCAAAGGAGAATTTTTCTCTCCTCATCCAGAGAACATTAGTTACCCAAACAAAACACCCTCTCCCTTTCTTTCTTGCTCTGTATGTATAGTCTGTTTTGATGAACGATTTAGTTTTATATCTCTGTTCTGGCTCTAACTCTTTGCTGCCTGTTTAGTTCTGCCTCTTCCTGGCAGTGGCTCTGGATTATTTTTTTAACCCTTAGAGAAACAAATGATGCTATGTGACTTCAGTAATGACACCATTTTATGGGGTCAGGAAGGGGTAGGTGGGATGTTCTTTTGCTTTAGATACTGATAAATGTGGCATTTATTTAGAAGATCCCAGGCTCGAGGGCTTTACACAGTTATGCAAACTCCTGCTAACCCAGAGTACAGCATGTGCTGTTTAAATAGCTTATTGCTCTCGGGGGGGTTGCTGCTCCCTGCTGAGTCCCCACACACAGGTCCCTGCCAATTTGGGGCCAAGGCTCCCAAGCAGGAGCTCCTGCTTTACGCTCTCTCTTTTTCCTTTCCCAGAGGTTATGGTTCCAGACACATCTCCAACCAAGTGGGCACATCAGCACCGCTTAGTTAGGATTTCCTTTCTAAATAAACAGAACTATGTTTTCATGGCATGTCTTAGCACAGTATGTCCTGTATAGCCCCTGCTGCTGCAGCATGACTACCAGTGAGAGGGAAATGCTCTTTCTTCAGTGAGACACTGTAATTTGTCTGAGAAAGTCTCTTTCTGAACGAGTTCTCGAGGGAGGTTTCCTAGGGTGGCTCGCTATTAACTGAACCAGGCCTCCGCAGCCTTTTTTGGGAGGACAAGATGTTACATTAGCCACAGGAGTGGCGTGTTGCATGGATGATGGGGCTGGTCTGAACACCATGTGCAAGTGGCAAAGTGGGCTCATTTCCCCAGCAGTACTTTGGGATATGGGGCTACGGGACCCCCAATAGCCCTTGAGGGAGGCTGGAGCCATTGAGGACTGTTAAACAGCTACAACTGCTGCTGTATGAATGGCATCCATGGTCAGTTTCCAGAAAATGGAAATGCGTACCAAAGAACAACCACTTTTCTGCAATGCTGTGTACTCATCCTGTTCCTTCTCTGCCTCTTGGCAGAGAAGTGTTTGGGATTGCTCAGTTTTGGAATTAGGATAGCTGGACCTTTGATCTGACCCTGAGCAGCTCTTCTTATGTTTTAACGGAATGGAATGATGAAATGTCTGTTACCATTCACTAAGCAACAGAGTGGAAAAAAGCTGTAATCTAATCAGCTGGCAGACAGGTGCACAGAGAAGATTGGTGATGTCAGACAACTTCTAGAACTCATACACTGATCCTATTACAATTCAGGTGAAAATGAACAAATACGGATAAGGATAAAAGGACTGTTTAAGGCAGACCTTATCCAGTGTTATGTGCACTCTCTTGATGACTACCAGCTCCCACAGTTATCGGGAGACAGATTGACTCTTTTCCTAAATTTACAGTCTAGATAGATAGAGGGACAAGCAAAAATATTCCTTATTATGGTCTTCATAAAGAGAACAAACCCTAGAATTAACATTCCTCATTGTAAAAAGAGACAATTAGAGGGATCACAATTAATCAGATGCTGTGAGTTGGAGTGTAAGAGAAAAAGATACTCCAAGCAGCAGCAGCAGCTGGCTGGGGTGGAAGCCTTCAACCCAGGCTGGGAGAGCAGCTGGCACTAGACAGAGATGCTGCATGCCCTGGCAGTTTGGAGCTTGGATGGTGGGCCCTGACCAGGGTAAAATGGGCATCTGACACCATTTTGATTATTGTAAGCTGGAGGGAAGAGAAATACAGGAGCGGAAAGGAAGACTAATGTGTTGGAGAATTACTAGATTTATGTATTGCACATTTACACATGTGTGTAAATGTGTATCATGAATTAAGTGCACTTGAAGAACAAGCATACCTCTATATTAGCAAATCACTATCAAAAGATGACATGGATAGGGACCTTTCTGCTCAACACAATGTATGTCTGTATCTCACTCAGCTGATAATACTTCCAGGAGACCTAACTCCACATGTGATGTCTGGGTCAGACCTGTGAAGCAAATGTGTCCCCACAGGTAGCACCCAGTTTTGGACTTACTCTGGTACTCCTCACTGAAGCACCTCCCCAGGTCTTGTCCATGCTCCTATCCATCTGGAGCCCAGTGTGGACTTACTATTTGCTTCACTGAATTGAGAAAACAGCCTTTTAACCCTGTCCTCTGACATCTCAGGTTCACTGAAGGGAGTGAAACTCCCCAAGCTAGCAAATAGTGGAGGAGACACTGAAAAGAAAACAGAAACCAGTGTGAATATGAGGAATTGATGGACAATTGTAAGTGACAATAAGATGGAGTATTTTGTGTTACTTCAGGCAACAGAAATACAATGACTATTCCACACAGCACTGACAGATGTATTCTCCTGCTCAAAACCTCCCTCATTCTCCTAGAGTCATGAGAAGACTGGGTGGGAAAACCCCCAGGAGCTCACCTAATGCAACCTCCTGCTTGTAGCAGGGCTAACCTCAGAGTTAGATCATACTGCTCAGAGACTTGTTCAGCTGAATTTTTGGAATCTCATGAGATGGAGATTTCACAACCTTTCTAGACAACCTGCTCCAGTCCCAAACCACTCTCCTGGTAGATTTTTTTTTCTGTGTGTTCAATAGGAGTTGTCATTGTTGCAATTTATCGATGCTGCCTCTTGCCCACAGAGAAGTCTGCTAACTTCCTTCTGCTGCTGCCAGTTGCTAACTACCTGGTTCTTCCTATTCTTTAAGTTCAGATACCCTTACAGTCCTTCTCTCTCCTTCCTCTCTAGCTATTGCACTACTCATTTTCTGTTTAACTGCTCAGGAAACATGACTTTCCTGAGTCCTCTACCACCAGGTGTTGTTCATGTTAGTATGATACTTAATTCTGAACTAAAGCTTAGTTTAAGACCTGGATGAATTTGCACTTGGTTCCGATTTCATAGGCAAGGCAACACACCGTATTTGTAAACACCAATATGAAATCTGAACTTGAATTTTGAACCCCTGTCAAACTCTTGCTATAGAGGCATGGGGACAAGTTACATTTTTACATCGTTGGAGACACAGATCAACTCTGTAAGTGTCACTGCAGTCACTGTATGTATTGTGCACAGATAGAGAGATACAGCATGTAATTCAATAATGACTTTGGCCCAGTATGTGTGGGTGTGAAGATGTGTGGGCTCCTGGCCTGGTTTCAGGCCAATCTCTAATTAAAGAGTGAAAGATTAAGATGAAAGCAATTGTACCCTTCCTTCTTTAGTCAGTGACCTACTAGCATTAATTAAAACAGTCTTCAGGCAAAAATAAATCTGGCTGCCAAAGTTATGTGCTTCACATTAAATAAGGACATAGCTGGGTTTAAAGTGTGCTGAGCTTCTAGGGGTTTCACAGAAATGATTCATACAGCTTTGGGCACTTTTGTTGGAATATTTTAAAACAGATCCTTCACCTAAACCAGCTTCTTCCTCTGCATTTCAGACACCCACTGGCTTTTCCTTAACACTGCATCATTTGAGAATGAGTACCTGCCAGCTTATCTTGGACTGAACACACAGTGTGACCCCTGGAGGATAAAATATCACTAGGAACACTGGACACTTAAGTAGATTATTCATCTATCCTTTCTATAGTCTCTGGTTACAAGAGCCCCATGGCAACAGCAACATGAAGATACACAGATCCTGCACTGCTCTGCACTTTCCAGGACTGAATATTAAAATGCTTTTGATAAAGGCAAATCTGGCATCAGATGGCTCATTTCAGGTTCAGAATCTGGCCCTGATATTTTTAGGTTGCTAGATTGTTGTTAAAGGAGGATCAGGCCTCTAAAACACCAGAACATCCTCTTAACACCTGTGTGACACACAGATCATAGTTTTTAAGAGCCCTCCATCTTTTCCATCTCCCATTTACTTTGCCCCTTCTTTACAGGCTATAACTAAACGCTCAGCTGCTACTGCTGTGACACTGATACAAGCAGGGAGAAGCAGGTTCTGGACTTCAGAAACAGTGTTTGCAATGGAAATTAGATGTCATCAGCCATCATACTTCAGAGGATCTAGGTCTGAAAGACCCTTTCTCCAGCAGAGCTGTTCATTCAAAAGGGGGAAGGGGCCAGCCACAGAGAAAAGCTCACAAGCCCATCTCCTTGACCCAGACACTTCTCTTCCTATTTGTCAGGCCCTATCATGTTATCTTTCATCTACGCCTCTCATATCATTATAGGATAAAAGGGTAACTCAGGGAGGAAGGGACTTCTGGTGGTCTCTAGTTCAACCTACTGCTCAAAGCATAGTGAACCCTAAGATCAGATCAGGTTGCCAGGGTTTCATCCAGTCAGATGCTGGAAACCTCTGGGGCTGGTGACTATGCAGCTGTTCTGAGGCCCCACATCTGCCTCTGTGGCCACAGCATTTCCCTGTCTGACAGATCCACCTCACAAAGCCTCATCTCTTCCCCAGCTGTGCTTCTGCACCAGAGCCTAGGAGTGGTGCCGATGGGGACTTCGAGTCCTTATCTGCTTCCCAGGATGACTTAGGAGATGACTATGCAGAGAGAGCAACTCATAGACAGGGAAAGCACTCCAACCTTTCCTGATGATAGCAGGAATTTAATCAGGCCCTGGCTTCAATCATTAATTCACAGCCCTTGGGTTGTTTAAAGGCTGTGGCAGGGGGCTGAGGATGAAATTTTCTCTTTTCTCTTTTTCTTTTCTTTTCTTTTTTTTTTTTAATCCTTCTTTTTTATTTCCCTTTTCTTTTTTTCCCCCTCTTTTCTCTTTTTCTCTTTTCCTGCCATTTTCTCTTGGCAGGAGACGTAACTGCATTACCTGGCACCGGCAGAATTGGGGAAAGAACAAGGATAATCTCCAGGAGGAGAGAAAGACAGAAAACATACCCAGAAGAAACAATAACAAAAGATTCCTCCACATACACCAAGAGGTCGATTCAGTTTCAGGGTTTTTAGCATGTCTTTATTGCTTAAGGACATTTGGTGAGATAGCCATAACATAAACCTCACATCCAGCATTACTTGGCAACACGCTCCCCAGTTGGAAAGAAAATAAATTGAATTTTTCTCTTGCTGCTAATGCCACATTTTTTGGATGCTGTTTTGGAAACTAATCAAGAGGTGGCTGTTCAGCATGCCTCTTCATTCTGGATGGCTTTTTAGTGCAAAAGAGCCAGAAGCAACTTTCTGAAGTCCCCAGAGGTATCAGATCGGACAGCTTCGGCTAACGACTTCTTGTACATTTGCTGGAATTTCTCCTTTATCGCTGGCAGGTCACTCTGAGGAGAAACCAAGAACCTCTTTAGAAGAGTGGGATGTGCTCTGAGTAATATGTCCTGCTCCTACAAAGACCTCTGGGGTCTGATCCAAAGTCCAGCACACTCAGTGGGAGGAGGAGAGGAGAAAGTAGGAGGTTTAAAATTCTTGGAGGCCTTTCAGCTTAACATTTGGATTTGAGGTAAGGCCATGTGAGATGGTGTGGTGAGAGGATGCTAGCTGAGAAGAGGCCACTATGGGCCTGTGTAGAGAGCCATGCTGGGGTGGCCAGGGGCATCTCTGTATGGTGCTCAGCAGTGCTGTTCTGGCACAGCCTTTGTACCAGGCAAATTTGCACGGGTTGATACAAGATTATTCTGATGCTACTCCACGGTGGCAAGCAGGAAAAAAGGCACTTTCAGGAGTATGGCTAAAAGAGAGTTTTGTTCTACAGAAGTAATTTTTTGGTTAGTACAGGGCTGTGTGTGTGAGTTGTGTTGATAATTAAATGCCTTGTCTTGAGCTTTCCCGTGAAAGAGCACCACAGCACGGGACTGATCTTTATCACTGTGGGTTTTAAGTGTTATCTTGATTGGACCGTGTCTCAAAAGAGAGACTGTCCTGGTGTCTAATTTCTCACACTGCTGATCATTGAGAAATTAGGCTCTCTTTGGCCCTGTGAACAACTCCTCCTCAGTGTCAAGGCTGAGCACTGGAGTTACAACCTACACAGCTTACAAGGAATGAAAACTTAAAGACTGTGTTTAAGATCTCAAATGTCTTGTGCAGTTTTGTGCTTTTAAAAATGACAATTATCTCCTTTAGCTCTTTATTTTTCTTCCCTCCTCCCCATCTGTTTTTCACAGCTGGCATCAGAAGGAATTGGCAACATATGTTTATAAGCAGTTCCCAATTTGGGAACTGCTGCTTTATCATTGCTTAACTAGGAATTTACTTTTACACATATTATTATTTGGGCCAGACTTCCCCATGGGTTAGTTTTAACTAGATACAGTTGACTCCACTTGAAATTGCCTGCGTGCTTTCTGGTTTAGTTCTTTTGAAAACAGAAATAGATGCAATATCAAAATTAGAGTTGCCTGGGTACAAAAGCAGAGTGTGACCACTGATGTCATTGGGCTGAAATGGGTTGACTGAGCACATGATCTGCCAGGACTCACTCCACACTCTCTACATTTGTATTTCTCCCAGAGCTGATGTGAGCTGTTACAGATCGCAGGGTACCCTACCTCGGCCCTGGTCACAAGGATGCGAATCAAGGTCTCTTCATCAGTCCCAGCTCCTTTCATCGACTTGTGCAGAAGTGTAGCAAAGTAACCTGGGCAGTCTTTGGCACAGCTGACTAGAGAAAACAGTAACAGGTTTCATTAAGCTGGTTATTTACACTTTGTGATACGTCTTCAAGGAGAAGGAAATAAATAAAGAAGAAATAAAGGAAACTTTCTAGGGTTTATGCTCTGACAAAAGGGCTTTCATTCTGTGCTTAGTCCCTTATCAGTGTGCAAGAAGTCTTGGAGTCTGAATGGGGATGTAAATTTTTTCATGAAGAAAGCATATTACACAGTGAGATGATCAGAACTGAGTACTCTGCCATTTCACAGAGGAAATGCAACGAATGAAAATGAGCACTTGCCCCTCTGGACTTCCTCTTGCCCATCTATTCTTGGGGTAGTTGCTCACTCCACAGCTCACAGGAGCAAGATTTGGGAGACCCTAGATCCAGATAATAACAACAATACTAGTAAGCTAACCAGTGCCAGGGCACAGGGTTAAATACCAGTCACAATCATCCACTGTGCTAAATTGCTGTCATGACCTTGTACAGTTGTCTAGTGGCTGGCTAGCACACTTCTGAGGATGCCCAGACATTTGCTGGAACTTAACAGATATGGCCTTATGGGCAGCTTAGAGGAGGCCACCTTGTGTTAGATGGCAAATAATTTAGTTTTGTGGAGAGCAGCTGTGTCTAGTTAGTTTTATTTCTAAAACCAAGAGGTCCAAATCACTGCTGAAAACTCTGTCTTCTTTTACTGGCAGGTATGGCAGTTCATTTTAGGGCTGTCTGGATGGCTGTTGCCAGTCTATACACAGATCCCCAACAACCAATGTCAAAATGAAGGCCACAACTAGAAAAGAAAGCTCTTGATTTTTCTTTTTCTTTATTTTTTTACCAAGAGTAAGATAAGCCTTCTCCAGATCTCCAGATGTCTCACTTTTAATGGATTCTTCAATGTCCTTCCCATACACCTATGAGGACAACAAAAAGGAGCTGTAAGATCTGCTGTCTGCACACTTCATCCCAGTAGCAAAAAAAAAAAACCCATCAGATTTTGGACCCAATGGCAAAAGGCCATTTCAGAGCCTTTCCAAGGGCACATGAGGTTGTTCTCTGGTGCAAACACTCACAGTTCCATCGTGACCAAGAGGAGAAGGTTTGTGCAGCCAGATGAGGCACAGTGGTTAATACATGGATAACCTACATCAGTCACCTCTGTGTGAATGAGGGCTTCTAGTACAAAGAAGCCAAAGTTTTCTTCTTGAGTGATCTCTGTTCAGGAGCAACTGTTCAATCTTCCTCTAACCCCACTATCAAAGGCTCTGGATGGCTCCCACACAAATGAGATAATTTTTGGAGCTTTACCAGCCCCGTGAAGCTTTTTTAACTTATTGTCTTTGGCTTCTCAGGGAAAGTTTACAAGCACTGCAGTTGATTTTGGTATTGTCCTGTAGGAAAGGGGGCAAAAAAGACTGCTACTTCAAAACAGAGTTTACCCTGACTTTTGTGAACTTCATGAACCTGAAAAGTTTTTACTTTGCTCTGTTTTGCCTATCAGGATGGCACTGCATGGTTCAAGACACTAGTGGACTTTTAGGTCAGATCATGTGTACAAGGCAGCAAGGGGTACCTTCTGAGGATCTAAACTGAAGTTTTGCAGACCTTCAGACTGGTTTAGATCTTGCCCTACTTTCCAGCTGCAGAGGAGGACTGATGGCTCTAATCTTGGCCCACTTCTACTTCAAGTACAGCCAGGCAGGATGTGGTGGATCATCTACTTGGCTTCAGGAATCAAAAAGCCAAGGTAGCTTAGCTATTGGAGCAATTAACTGAACCCCTGATGTTTGGGTCACTTTGAGGGAGAGAGTATCAGTTAGTGACTGGATTTGTTCTCCTGCCAGCAACAACCCAAAACTTGGATTAAACTGCAAACATTTTTCCAGCTATGGGTTCCTTATTTTGCTGACACTGACATTTGGCCTTGGCTGGAGTTTTTTATCTCCAGTGCCTAAGCTTATAGTTTTTGATGAACTTGGAGTCACCCTAAGGAAGTGCAAGACTGTGATCAAGAGACTGTAGGGGGGACCTTCTCCTGAGAATAAATATTAATTGCTGAGTTTCCATTTCACTGGCAGGAGAAAGATCTTGGATTCCCCATTGCTTTGACTTTCTCAGGTAATTTCCAGGAGACAAGTTTCAGTGGGGGTCAGCTCCAGGCCCAGGCATGAGTAAAATGTCCCTGGCAGGTGACACAGGGAGAAGAACCAGACAGCCAGGATCCTGCTACCTACTTTAGCTTATGTTTGGAGACAGAGGAGAGCACAGCAAAATACCTGCACAGGCTGTCTGCCCAACCTGGGAAGAAAGGAAGAGGCTGGAAATGTGCCTCTGCTCAGTCAATAAAAGCATGTGAAGCAGGGGGATCAGGAGGAGAGACCTCACAAGGCTTTGCTTTGGAGAAGAAGAGGAAAAGACCAGAAAAGCAAAACTTTGGGGCAGGAGTCTGTCCCTTTGCTGGTCCTAGAAAGGAAACAACATTGCAAAATTTATTTGGCCAGATGTTGCATATGTTGTGAAGGGAAACAGGTTCTTTACCAGTAGAAGATGCAGCTTTTATCCCCTGTTTCCAGAAGATCAGGACTGAATTATGTACAGTTTCCCTCCAAGATTAATAAAGCACTCCAGAAGTTTTAGAATTGCAAAGAAAGGATCTCCTGCATGATGTCACTGTAGAGCTGGTAAACCATATCAGGCTCTATGCAACCCATATCACACATCCCTGGAGGTTTTTAAGGCCAGACTGGATGGGGCTCTCAGCAACCCAGTCTAATGTGAGGTATCCCTGCCCATGGCAGAGGGTTTGGAGCCAGATGATCCTTGAGGTCCCTTCCAGCCCTGACAATTCTACAATTCTAATAAAGTAACTCACCTTTTCATAGGCTTGAAAAGTAGCTCTCAGCTGACTATAGCTTCTTTTTGCTAAGACCACATTGAAAGCCAGCTCCTCTGTTCCCCAGCGTCCTTCTCCTGCCTTAAAGATTAGATGTTATTTTTTCAAAGTGCTCGTTTATTCACAGTACAGACAAAAAGTCAGCCAGAGTCCTTGATCTACCAAGCTCCAGCCCATGGTCCCCTTGTTCATCTCCTTATTCTGCCTCTGTCCCCATTCCTGGTGCATTTATCACCCTCGAGGAAGATCTTGCTGCACAGCACAGGGCTAATGGGGACCTTCCCACAATTGCACTTACGTTGTACAGATCTGTGGCATCTTGCTCAGCGAGCTCTGAATTGACCTGTTGGTTCTCATCTCGAGTTGCCTACAGAAAAGGACACGACCATGAAGATAAACAGCTCAAGCGCTGGTTACATTGCCCAGCGGAAGGGCAGGATTCATTACCCAGTTACTTTGTCCGGGCAAGGAAGATTCCCTTGCGGCCCCCACAAATGATTTTTGTTATAGTTCTGCTGCCATCTGCTGAAAATGCCTGGTAACAGGGCCCAGAGAGACTCGGCGGTATAGCTTTCAACAGTCTGTTCACATTCACTGCCGGCCCTGCATCTGCTGACTTTAGAGGTGAAGCCTGTACGGTAGGGTTTGTCGCCCAGCTTTAATTGCTACGTGCTGGAACCCTAATGAGACTGCAGTCTGCCTCCTCTGGAGCAGGAAGAGACTATCAGGGCTTGGCAGCTGCGCAACGCTAGGCTGCACCCTGTGGATGCTCCCCTGTGGCAGGGTGGCCCCACCAGTTCACCTTCTCCCCAGAACTGTTGCCATCCTGTTGGTGTTCCTGCTCCCCTCCACAGCCAGCGTGTGTCCAGAGAAGAAAACAAAATCAGAACTTGATCTGAGTTTGGAATTAGCCTTGCATTGAGGAAGGGCAGGCTGGAGTAGCTCCAGAGGTCCATTCCCACCTGGTTTGGTTTTTGGTTCTGCTTTCTGTTGGGTTTTGCAGCTGTTTTTCACTATGCACATCCAGGTGTCGGGGTGAGAACAGAGCTGAGGTGTGGAGACTGAGTTGGGGCCAGATGGCCCCAATACAGCCTTTGACTTCCACCCCAGAGGGATGAGCTGCTGTATATATAGCACTTTAGGCTCAAACCACAAAGTTTCTTAGGAAAGCAGCTGCTGCATCTGTCAATTAGCTACTGCAATAAAGTTCCCAGTACCTGCAGTGAAATGCAAGTAGTTTTTATGGTGCTGGATACACCCTGGTAAGTGCAAAATATTTTCCTGACCAAACTCTATACTTTGAGCATTCACTAACATTTCCTGGTAGAAACTATGAAGGATTAATCACTGAAAAAAAAATTCTATTAGTCATATGTACTTGTCACTCCTGAAAATACACCCCAAGAGGTTGAAAAGAGCTGCATCAATGCTTTCCAGAATGGGAATCTAACTGTGATGTATTCGGTGATGTGACAGTTAGCTCTTTCAAGCTGCTTCTGTTTATTGAATCTCCATTTCTCAGGGCTATCTGATCAGAGTGGTCACCACATTGCATTTCCAGATGTGATCCTACTTTTCTTAGTTATGCCATGTCTGTGTGGAGATAATAATTAATTATTCTCATGTAAGTGGTTTAAAAGAATATATGCTCTAATGGAAAATATGGTTTTTTTGTGTGTGTGTGAATGGAGAACTAACATAACAGCAATCTCTTTCTTACTTGTTCTGTATCTGCCTGAATTGTAAACTCCTCAGCTGAGATAGAAATCAGATTTTGCTGGTTTGGAGCAGAACTCAGCATAATGTAGCCAGGACATTGAATGGGTTTTCTAGTCATTACTACAGTACAAATGATAACAAACCAATGTTTTCAAAGTAACAGAAAATTTTTAAATTACTTCTGATTTGATAAAGGAAAATTTTATATATTAAAAAGCTCCAGCCAAAGAAGGCTCTCATACTGAAGAATGCATTTTTTTTACTTCAGTTAAGTCATTGTGGAGAGGCTGAAAATTTTATATATTAAAAAGCTCCAGCCAAAGAAGGCTCTCATACTGAAGAATGCATTTTTTTTACTTCANAGCCAAAGAAGGCTCTCATACTGAAGAATGCATTTTTTTTACTTCAGTTAAGTCATTGTGGAGAGGCTGCTGCTGGTCTCTTCTCACAGGTAGTTGGAGACAGAACAAGGGGGAATGGCCTCAAGCTGAGACTGGGTAGGTTTAGATTGGACATTAGGAAGAAGTTTTTCAGGGAGAGAGTGGTCAGGCACTGGAATGAGCTGCCCAGAGGGGTGGTTGAGTCACCCACCCTAGATGTGTTTAAGGGTCGTTTGGATGTATGCTTAGAGATATGGTTTAAGGTGAATGTTGTAGAGTGGGGTTATAGGTTGGACTTGGTGATCCTGAGGGCCTTTTCCAACCTGGATGTTTCTGTGATTATTATAACACATACCATACTTAATTATAAATTCCAGCTAACATGAGCACTCAAGGTAGACAGGACAGAGAAAAGGAAATACCTCTGTCAGAGAGCTGCAAAAGAGAAAAGCACCCCTAGCCTCACCTCTAGCACAGTGACTAGTATCTTCTGTAGGGAGCCACTTGTGTCACTTTTAACATCAGACACTAGATCCCTGTCAAAGACTGCAGAGAAAAAAAAAATAAAAAAATCTGTGAGTGTTCACCCAGTGATAAAGGCTTCAAATGAAGGTGTTTGAAAGACAATACTACTTACGCCGATGGTATGCCTCCTTTATGTTTACAATTTCCTAGGGGGGAAAAAAAATCAAATATATAAGGGGCAAATACCTGAAAAAGAAACAAATAAATGTGCAAGCAAACAAAACCCCAGAAAGTCAGTATCATGCCCATGTTGTTGAGGCAAAGCAGGTGTGGGGGTGTGAGAAGCCAAATTCCAGGGACTCACAGAGACATGGCTCAAACCCAGCCCAGTGTAGTACAGCATTTCAAGGCATCCCTGACTTCTGCAGGTGTCCTGTTGCTCTCAGTTGTGCTTAGGCAAAAGCTAAAGGGATTTTGGAAGAGGATCACATTCCCATATGTAGTAGGAGCCATCTCTGAACGGTCAGAGCAGTGCAAAAGTTGGCTTCGACAGGGACCTAGGGATTTCTCTGTCATCAATGGTGTCCCTATGCCATCCATGATAGATATGAGCAGGACCAAGAAAGGAATTTTAATTTTATTTAACTCCTGCAAGCAACTTCAGCTCCAATATGGTAACATTACTGCTGCAATTGCTGACAACAGCTGTTTCACCCAGGATTGCTGATCTGAACCCTCCTCCTCCTCCTGGGAGGATGCTCTCTGTCCTGCTACCTAAGGAAAGTTACTGAGAGTGTCCCAACCTTATTGTTTCGTGTGCAGAGAATCTCAATCAGCAGCAACTCATCTGTCCCAGCACCCTTCATTGCCTTTCGAAGCTCTCGGGCTTCGTACTCGCAGGGCAGGTCCAACAGAGCCAGCACAGCCTTTTCAAAATTTCCACTCAGGTCTCCCTTCAGGACCTCTTCCATGTCCTGTGGGGATAGTTGGAAAGGTTAACACAAAACCTGAGGTGGAATTTGAGGTTTTCCTAACTTGTTTCAGGGAATTGCATGATTTCGAAGCTCCTTTTGTACTAAAAAGAGACAACCCTCCTAAAAATGTCTTTAAATAGAGTGTTTTTTTTTTTCTCAAATAAATTCCTTTTGTTGTTGTTGTTTTTTCAGCTTGAAAGAAATTATTTTCCCATCTTCAAATACCAATTGATTACATCCCAGTTTTGACTTGTTTAAATACATGAAAACTAGCATTTTTAAGAGCTTAACAGAAGACTTCACTGTGATACACAGCTGCAGAAACTTCCTGCTTTGAAAGTGCTGCAACAGAAGGAATAAAATCTACTAATCATCTCTTCAGTTTTGGTTAAAATTGACTTGCTGGAAAAAGCAACAAAATTCTACATTGGTGCTATGCAATCAGTGTTATGCCCACAAAAAAAACCCAACCAACCAAACAAACAAAAAAAAAAAAAAAAAACCACCAAAGCAAACCAACCACAAAACCCAAAACCAAAACAGAAAACACCAACCGAAAAAACAACCCCAAAACAAATAAACAAACGAAAAACCCACAAAAACCACACCAACCAACCAAAAAGCAAACAAAACTCAACCCCAAACCAAGCAACTTCAGCCTTCTGTAGTATGATCTGCTTGATTAAAAATTTAGTGAGTCCTTGGAGAAGAGTGAGCTAGTGTATACATGCTGAGAACGATGCCTACTGATGATTTATTTGAAGCTCTGTCTTGCAGTTAACATTTCCTGTAGTAAAGGAAGTACTTGGCAAGTTCAGGACAACAAATGAGAAGCTCAGCTCTGAACCCATTGTTCTTAAATACTCTCTTACACCATCATAAGTGAATACTCAATCTATTCAAGCCAGAAGCCATCATCCGTGTTGGAGCAGTTTCAACTCCTGCACCACAAACCTTGCTTCCTGGAGCAGCAAGAGAATGAAATAGTAAAACTTAGAGCTCCTGCCCAAGAAATCCAGGCTGCCCAGGCAAGCAAGAAGGGCTGCTGATGTAACTGAGATGTCCTGTGGCATTTACACATTTATAATGCCTGTTCTTGTTAATCCTCATGATAGAACTAAATCTATAGTATTTATGTAATCAAAATCTTTATCAGACTTGCTCTGAGTTTTACATATAAAAGGCTTTCATATGCTGCCTGACTAACATTGATTAATGACTAATGAGTAAGCAGGTATTAAGAAAATGGCAAATTTATAATAAGCTCTGTAGGATTCAGCTGTTTACCTAAATCATATACTGGAGGCTTTATTTTTCCTACATGCCAAATCTTTAGGACAGTCTGTGTTTCCTTTTCCAGAAGTCAAGTGCCCAAAGACACTTCTTAGTTTTACAACATGTTCTACTTCATCACTGGAAGAAATCGACACTACATCTATTAAACTCAGACAAAATATAATGATGTAAGATCAAATAGTTCCTCTGAATTTCCATCTGGTCTGAGAGTGACTCTGACTTTAAATTTCTCTTTTACACTGGTTTCTTTTTCCAAATGTGCTGAAGCTGAAAAGAAACCAAAACCATTTCAGTTACGAATTATTTTCTAGCTCTCGCAGCTGTGATTAAAATGCTCTGATCTGGTTCAGGCTGATTTCAAGAAGACTCTGAGGCTAAAGATTCCAATTATGATTGTTAGTTTAGGAGATAAAATGAACTGCTGTCTCACAAACTAACTGGTGCCCTTAAATCCACTGTGCCCTTGATGTTTTCAAAGGCAGAGGTCTTTAGGCTGCGTTTCTAGCTGGCATGTGGTTTGAAACAGAGAGGCCATTTATTTCTTAATACCTTGTTATACAGAGCCTTGTACTTCTGCTTTATTTGTTGTCTCTGCTCTGATGTTCGACTCGACAAGACTTCGATAATTTTCTTTTCATCAGTTCCTGAAAAAAGAAGTTGTGTATAGAAATTATTTAATCAGTAATCTAATGCAGAGGAAAGAAAACAAGATCTCAAAAGAGAAAAAATATTGCTTGTTTGAGTAGTCACGAGGGTTCAGCCGTCAGATCCAGTTCAAGTGTGCAAATGCTTGTGCCAGCACACCAGAATCAGTAGAGTTGGGTGAGATGCTGGGTTAAGTGAAGATGTGTTTAAATCAGCTTCATTAACCCACAGCCTGTACAGATTGAGTTGTGCTAAATGGAGTCGAGAGGAGCAGACACCAGCCTTCACGGTCTGAGTCTTTGCTGATGCTGTTTTGCTTGCAAAAGTATGTGAGAGTGAAG
Source organism: Semnornis frantzii (assembly GCA_013399775.1). Taxonomy (NCBI): domain Eukaryota; kingdom Metazoa; phylum Chordata; class Aves; order Piciformes; family Ramphastidae; genus Semnornis; species Semnornis frantzii. The sequence continues at coordinate 31,962 of VWYK01014394.1, read as the reverse complement.
TGGGAGCATGGGCTACCTTGGTGATTGACACCACAGCAGCTGCATCTTACAGGGACCCAGAGGGGATCTGAACATGCAGACCCCCTGCAGGCAGCTTTGAGCTATAAGTCATGCACAGGATGGATGTAGCTTACTAAAGGCAATGACCTTGTTGTTGTATTTTTCTTGTTCTCAGATGATTGCAATAAACAAAACTGCTGGAAGGCATTTGTTATGTTTGTGGCTAAAGGGTCAGGACCAGAAAGACGTTCTTTGGACGCTCAAAAGAAAAAGTTGAAGTAGAGTAGCTATTGTGTCCTGGTGCACTTCCATCCAAAGGCCAGCAAGCTCGCCTTGGGTGTTATTTCTTCAACATACAAGTAACTGAAACAGAGAATTGTATCGGGAAAGACTTGTGACCCTGCATGTGATGCGCACTGCCAAAATCCCCGTAACATTCAAAGGGTTAAGATGGCAGATCAAAGGCATCAAGCCCTATGGCAGGCTTGCTGATGTGTGCATGTCATGCTGATGGACACTGCCCCATGTTCTCCTTGTGCTCTTCTAATCTGTCACAGTCACCTACTGGGCTTTGTGCCATACCTCATCTTGGGCTCTCAGGAGCAGGAACCAACAAGCATTTCCAAGAAGATACCAGTGCAAAGGATTAAATTACAAATTATATTGGCATTGAGCAGCAGCTGATGCATTTTCATTCCTGCAGATCACCAGCAGGTGCATACAGGGCAAGTTTAGGGCATCTTGTCCAGATCTTCCTGATTATAACAAAAGCAGAACAGATGGCCCAACTTTAGAAGGAAAAACTGGACAAACTGGAGTCAAACTCTCAGTAGGAGAGTCTTCTGGGGAATTGTCTTGAGGGGGCTCAGCTGACAGGACAGGAAGAGCACTTAACTATGTGGTTGTGAATGTCAGTGCTATACCCAGAAGAAATGCTTAAATACACATTCCCTGTGCAAATGCATGGAGTGAATTAATAACGTGTCAGACTTGTGTGTTGCTTGGCTATTCTCCTTTGCTGGGAATTGTCAGTTCCATGGGCCTGAGCAGCCCATAAACACTTGCAGTCAGTCAGCTTACTTCGAACTACTTTAGAAGATGGTGGGAGACAGTATTTCTGGTTAAAAAACACTGATGCAGACCGACAGCATGTTTCCTTTCTGCTGATGGAGCTGCAGTAGGTTGTGATGAACATATAGAGGAGGTAACGTATTTTACTGGTCTGGGAAAGGACATATAGCCATGAACTTAATCTGAAATGACTAGCTGAAACCTGGGACTGTTGTATCAGTCTTGGTAGCTTGATGTTCCTATTCCAGGAAGCAAATATGTTTATCGCAATCCCTTGGAGCCAAGGAATTAACAAACAAGATCTTACCAGGCTTTGACAAACAAGCTTGCTTCTCTTCCTTTTTGTCTTAATCGCATAAAGCTTCATAGGTGTGCATGGTCTTTGAGTCAGTAAGTGATGAAAAGCATGCAGATTACAGGAAAATGGTTGGAAAATGAGACCTGTCCTAAGTTTATGTAAATGCTTTTTATAATATTGTCCTCTTAATAAAACCCAAGAGCTTTCTTACCTGCTCCTTTGCAGGCACTGTGTATTTTCTTGGCATCTCGGTCTGCATCAAAACCATGACGCTGGCGTTTATTGGTTGACTGGGAAAACAGAGGCACAACAGATACATAGGAAACAAATTTGCATTACTCTTCCTGAGCAACAGCACTTTGGGGCAGGTTCCTGCTTTATCTTTGGTCACACCCTATAAATTGTGACATTCACACCGGGCTTTGCCGAAATACTGTAACCTGTCACTAGAGCTCCTAGATGGGATAGACAAATAGTTGTCACCACGTGGTGCTGATCCTATACTACTTTGTTCTGCCAGTTCACAGAATCATAGAATGGTAAGGTTGGAAGGGACCTCAAGGATCATCTAGCTCCAACCCCCTGCCATAGGCAGGAGCACCTCCCACTAGAACAGGTCACTCAAGGCCTCATCCAACCTGGCCTTGAACCCCTCCAGGGAGGGAGCAGCCACAACCTCCCTGGGCAACCTGTGCCAGCGTCTCACCACCCTCACTGTAAAGAACTTCCTCCTAACATCCAGTCTAAATCTCCCCTCTGTCAGTTTAAACCCATTGCCCCTAGTCCTGTCATTACAAGACCTTGTCAATAGTCCCTCCCCAGTCTTCCTGTAGGCCCCCTTCAGATACTGGAAGGCTACTATAAGATCTCCTCAAAGCCTTCTCTTCTCCAGGCTGAAGAGCCCCAACTCTCTCAGCCTGTCCTCATAGCAGAGCTGCTGCAGCCCTCTGATCAGGCTTATTAAAATAGTTTAAAGGTGATCAGTGCATACTATGCATCTTCATGCCAGATCAAATATTATTTGTTTGTACTGCTTTAGCAAGAGGCTGATATAAATGTCTTACCTGATGCCTACAGAATCAGGCCTCATCTCTGCAGTACTAGGAGGTTACCATCCCAATCAGCTGAATAAAAACTGCAAACCTTTCTTGCCTTGAGGCATTCATAGATACAAGATAATTGTAGATGTAGGACATGCTAAAGCGGTGGTTGTAGGGTTTATTTTTTGGCAAAAGAGTACATGTGGTTACCTTGAGCTAAACCTGTTTGGGGTAATAATTCAAAGTCCAGAGCCACAGCAGCAATTTACAGCCTAGACATATCAACGTAAACAGAAAACAGTGCCTGTTCATACTGATCTGACAAGCTGTGAACCACAGGGCTGAAATGCTGGCACACACCCTGGTCTCCTCCTCAAATGCAATGGGAGAACTATCTGAGACCAGGAGGTTGGTAGCATTTTCAGCCTCTGTCATATCATGAAAGAGATCTTTAAAATACCTAAACATTAAAACAATACTGGAAAACAGGTCCTAAGCTCCTAAATCACATAGAACTGAGCTAGATTGTGTGGTCCTGCTCTGGCAGGGGGGTTGGACTTGATGATCTCTTTGGGTCCCTTCCAACCCCTGACATCCTGTGACCCTGTGATCTTGTGTGAATAGAATGGTTTAGGTAGGAAGTAACCTCAAAGATCATCTAGTTCCAACATGCTATGGACTCTGGGTGGTCTACATGGGTGCTGCAAATGCTTTGGCATTTCCATTCAAATTACAAGTGCATCAGGTTAATTGCTTTGCAGGGCTGCTTTGCCATGTTGGCGTCTGTGAATTAAGGGCTATGATACCCAAGGCATGGCACTCCGCTCTCCACTAAATTAAGGCTTATGACACTTCAGGGCACATCAGTCTGCTTTTAAGCCCTTCTGAAAATCTCGCCAGCCTACTGAAGAGGTTAAATGTGTGACTAACCCTTGTCTTTGGGGACAGCACAGGGCAGAGAAGATTCCTGAGAGACGCTGGGCACAAGATGATTCCACTTGTGGGATAAAGATAATTCAGCTATATGACTGTGGGCCATGCTCTGCCCTGTACCCATCTGGACAGAGAAAAACCTGCTTTGTTCACAAGTACATAAATAGCATGAAAGTCTGTTTGCTCTTCAAAGTTTCATTCTGTGATCTACCAGCTCTGGATAAAGGAGTCCTCTGCCAAAAGACAAAGTGTCTTTTCTTAAGGAGAAACCTCCAATCCAGCCCCCATACCTATCCAGCTTTACCAATGTACCTTTGTGACGTGTAGGTAGTTGGCTTTTCTAACATGGTTAGCAGCTAGGATACGAGCTACTGCTAATGGCAACTGCTGTAGTGCAGCCATCTCGTTGAAATGGAAAGCTATGTTTACAACAACAGCAATTAGTGAGGTACAATAACAATGCAGTCATTTCTCTCGGGCTTTACAGCACAAGGTAACACTTTCATTGCCACATCATTATCACGAATGCTGCTTTCAGAAGTATATCCTGCTGTATGCCCTGACACACACATGCTTCTCTAAAACTTTCACACAAGGTGGAAAGAGATGTATATAAGTAACTAATATTTTCTAGTGGGAGACTTTATTTGACAGTCTTCAAATTTCTGAGGAATTTTGTCAAAAAGGAAAAGGGAAAGCACAAAGATAGAAAACAGATGCACTGATCACTGCCTTTATCCAAAATGAATTGCACTCACATTTTTCTATTATGATACAGTATACAAGTTCCTCCTTTCATGAAATCACATATATTTTTGTACAACATGCTTGAAAATTAAGCACTTCTAACTTCTTTTCTGATTGCTACCCTCTCGTTTTCATTCTCATGACAATAAAGAAGTCACCTTTGCTCTCTGTAACAATAAATCGAACAAGGATGGCTACCCCAGACTCGGTGAGTACTGAATCTGGGGGAACAGAATAATGGGATCCCACGACAGGAGGACTGGATATACAGCCCCAGGATGCAAATGCTGCATACACAAGGGGTCTCTTTGCTGGAGAGGTGTACAGGCACAGCGCTGACACAAGGACTGTGGTCCAGATGTTCCTCAATGTGAACGGCACACAGCAGCAGTCAGGAGGGTGCTCTGCCTGTTCAGGTATGCATGCCCTGCAGGCAGAAGTGTGTGGTGCCAGTATGGTATTTCCCTCTCCACAATACCAAGTTCAACATGAAAATTGTTTTTTTAAACACTTCAGTCCAGACTTTAATTTATGATAGAGTCATAGAATGGTTTAGATTGGAAGATCTAAAGATCATCCAGTTCCAACCTCCTGCCACAGGCAGGGACACCTCCCACTAGAACAGGTCACTCAAGGCCTCATCCAACCTGCCCTTGAACATCTCCAGGGAGGTTATGGAGCACAGAATCACCCAATGTGATCACATTCGGTGATTCTGTGCTCCACAACCTCCCTGGGCAACCTGTGCCAGTGTTTCATCACCCTCACTGGAAAGAACTTCTTCCTAACATCTAGTTTGTATCTCTCCTCTTCCAGTTTAAACCCATTACTTCACATCCTGTCATTACAAGACCTTGTAAATAGTCCCTCCTCACCCCTCCTGCAGGACTCCTTCAGATACTGGAAGGCCACTCCAAGGTCTCCACGAAGCCTTCTCTTCTCCAGGCTGCAGAGCCCCAACTCTCTCAGTCTGTCCTCATAGCAGAGCTGCTGCAGCTCTGAGCATCTTTGTGGCCTCCTCTGGACTTGCTCCAACATTTCCATGTCCTTCTTGTGTTGAGGGCTTCAGAACTGCACACAATACTCCAGGTGTGGACTCAGGAGAGCAGAGTAAAAGGGGAGAATCCCCTCGCCCTGCTGGCCATGCTGGGTAATGTGCTCCTGGTTACTTCTTGCATCTGAGTCACATACCCTAGAGCAGTTCCAGAGGACACGGTAAGCTGGAGAGGCAGTATGGCTGCCTCCCCTCTGTGCCATGTGGAAAGCTGTAGGACCAGGGTACAATATTTGACTGGAATAAACAATAGTGACAGTAAGCTGTCATTATTTTAGCTCTGTAGTGCCTAGTATGTTTTTTTAGATGATGCTCAAGTCACTCATACTCAGGTCAATCCATCTGTCTGTGTTAGGCAGACAGTACTGAAGTTGTTCTAGAGTTGTTTGCAAAGCATTTCTTTTTGAGAGTAAGGACCAGGGAAGAAGCTGAAAAAACAGCAGGAAAAGGGACAGTTCTGTAGCACAAAGTGAGAAGAGTGCTAACATATCAAATGCATAGATTTCACTACTTTGTAATATCCAAGCTATTCTAACTTATAGACCCCCCAAATTCACTCCAACGATACTGAGGTGCTGAAGCATGTCCAAAGAAGGGCAATGAAGCTGGTGAAGGGTCTAGAGCACAAGTCTTTTGAGGAGCATCTGATGAAACTGGGATTGTTTAGCCTAGAGAAAAGGAGGTTGAAAGGAGACTTTATTGCTCTCTACAATTCCCTTTGAGGTGGGCGTCAGTCTGTTCTCCCATGTAACAAACAACTGGACAAGAGAATGGCCTCAAGTTGCCCCAGGGAAGGTTTAGGTTGGATATTAGGAAACATTTCTTCACAGAAAGGGTTGTCAAGCATTGGGATAGGCTGTCCAGGGAAGTGGTGGAGTTACCATCCCTGGAGATATTTTACAGATGTGTAGATGTGATGCTCAGGAACATGGTTAAGAGGTGATCTGGCAGTGTTGGACTCCATGATCTTAAAAGTCTCTTCCAACCAAAATGATTCTATTATTCTATGATTCTAATACTAGTGAACTGTTCCCCTACATTCACTTCCTCCTGACCTGAAACAGAAGATATGCTGGTGAGAAGTGAGAGGAAAAAGGATTCATCTGGCATTTGCTCCCACTTTTCAATCATTCAGCCTGGGCAGAAACACCTATATGAACACTCAAAAAGCAAGCAGCTAGACAGCAGCAGTGCTGGGCTCTGGGTATTGCTCTTACTGTGCTAATGCTACCACTTCCACAGCTCCCACTGCCCCATCACAGATGAACCTGGTCCTAATAATGTCATTACAGGACACTGGGAGAATGGTTTATTGTCTGATGCCTTGATGCCTGGTTGGTGTGCTCAGGTTTTATTGAGTCTCTAAGTCATACAGAAGAGAAGAAAGATCTGTTTCTTAGTGACGTTCGGGGCATGTTTGATTTAAAGGGGCAGAGGAATCTATTGAGTCACCTGTGATAAAGTCCCCACCTTAAAATAAACCTACGTAATACATTAAATGATGTGCCTGGGGATATAACTCTTACAGTACTGTGTGGGACACCAGCATCGGCTTTAGAGATAGGAAATGTGATATTCTGGGTAATTGGCTATTAAGTCCTGGGGCATTTGGAAAGTCCTGTTAAAATTCACTACCTGCTGGATCCCAGCCCTGATCTTGCTCACTGATGCAGCCTTCCCATGCAGGAGAGGGAGAGGTGCTTCAGAACTGTACTGCTTGCTGGGGTGCATAAAAAAAATCTGTGTCCAGCAGGTTTAGGGAGGTTCTTCTTCCCTCCCTTGCAACTCTGCTCTAGTGAGACCACATCTGGAATACTGTGTCAAATTTTGGGCTCCCCAGTTCGAGACTGGGACTTGCTGGAGAAAGTCCAATGGAGAGCCATGAGGATGACTCGGGGACTTGAACATCTCCCCTGTGCAGAGAGACTGAGACACCTGGGGCTCTGTAGTCTGGAGAAAAGAAGGCTAAGAGAAGATCTCATCAATGTCTATAAATATCTGAGGGGTGGGTGTCAAGTGGAGGGGGTCAATCTCTTTTTGGTGGTCAGCAGCAATAAGACAAGGAACAACAGCTACAAACTGGAACAGAGAAAGTTTCACCTCAGCATGAGGAGAAACTTATTTACAGTGTGGGTGGCAGAGCACTGGAACAGGCTGCCCAGAGAGGTTGTGGAGTCTCCTTCTCTGAAGACTTTCCAAACCTGCCTGGATGCATTCCTGTGTGGACTACTCTAGGGCATCCTGCTTTGGCAGGGGGGTAGGACTCAATGATCTGTGAAGGTCCTTTCTGACCTCTGTTCTGTCATTCCTACCTTGTGTATTTTGACAGGACTATTTTCCTGCAAGAGATAAATGGCAAAATAAATTTACACTTAATGCCATTTCCAACCTGTAGGCGTTTTTGTTCTAAAAATGTGAGCAGATCCTTTATTAGATTTGAGTAGTTAGTGACTCACAAGTGTTACAGCAATTTTGGTGACAGGGTGATGTGAAGTCTAAAATATCAGGTGGACAGACTGCATACAAATTTTGCAGCTGGACATTGGATATAAGGGAATTTGCTTTCACAAATATATCCAGTTCCATCACTCACTTTCTTCATTTTCTTCTGTATATTTCACTCCAATACTTCTACATTAATTAGTATAACCAGAATTCTCGTGGTAAGAAATCCTCTTTTCCCTTACAGTCTAGCCGTATTCATGCCTGCATACACTTTCTTTTTCTGTTGTGTTCCTTAGCTTGAACAGTTTTTGTCTCGCACAAGCATATTTTAGACAACAATTGTCTTCCCTTGCAACTTTGCCTAGAACTTCCAATTTTGTTTCTGCCCAACTGGATAGATTACAATTTGTCTAAAACTAACACTTCTACCTTGTTGTAGAGCACACCAAATAGCTTTTTCTGTTGTAGATTATATTTGACTCCAAGGAGATGTAAGATGAGTTTATAGTTGAAGATGGTCTGCAGTGCTTAGAGAAGCATTTTGAGACTGTTCTTTTAACATGTCAGCATGTGGAGCCCTTATGCTGCACAAATAAACAGTTTAAAGGCCAGCAAAGCCACCACATGCATGGGGGAAAAGTAAGAGCCCTCTGCTGGATTCAAGGCATTGGTAGTCAGAATTGGTGGGATGCTGCACTACTTTGCAGACATTTCTGAAGACAAAATCTAGTATCTTCCTTGAGCTAAAGACAATTAAACTTGCAGTAGATACAGAATGCTCATCTGTTGATAGACAAGAACAGAAGAAACACTAGCATGAGTATGCCAGGTAGCTTCCTGCATTGTAAAAGACAGAACACATCCAACCTGAAAATAGCTGACAATACAGCTGAGCAATCATAGCTATTTTCCCATTTCCATCATCTCAAGCAGATGCCACAAGGATCTGGAGGTTCTGGAGGAGCTGCTGACAGTGCTTACCTGCTGCAGCTCTAACACAGATCAATGCTGACAGTGTACATGGATAAATGCAGACACAGGCCCTTGCCAGCAAATTGCCACGAAGAGCTGGTAGGAATGTGGCTGCTGACTGGTGAGATAGAGGCTTAATACCTATGGGTAGAGCTCTAAAAACAGCTAGATTGAGCCAGGAATGTTGACTCCCTACTCCAGTCTTTATTTTTGCCAGGCCCATTTTCTGTGCCTTATTTGGTTGCTGTCTAGTTTCAAAATTCTCTTTGGTTGTTGTTTTCATTTTTTCTTTGGCTTAATAGAAATAAAGATTAAATCTTATAATAGCAGCACAAAGAAAGTGCAGACTGACCCAGTCATGCCCTTTACATCACTGTCTCCTGCCTATTAATGGGGTCTAGAAGAGAATTTAGGGCAGTAGCATTCAGTTTTATAAACATAGGTATCTGTTGCTATTAGACATGTCCCAGGGTAAGCTGTTTGCTGGCTTATCAGTAGTGAGTGCTCTCCCTTACTGAGTATGACCTCAATCTTTCAACCTGGTGTGGATGCCTTACACGCCTGAGGGCATTGCCAATAGTTACTAGAGGTGGGCACCAGGATCATAAACATGCCACAACTATTTCACCATATAGATATCTATATATCTACACACACACACACATCACAGAATCACAGAAACATCCAGGTTGGAAAAGCCCCTCAGGATCACCAAGTCCAACCTATAACCCCACTCTACAACATTCACCTTAAACCATATCCCCAAGCACCACATCCAAACAACCCTTAAACACATTCAGGGTGGGTGACTCAACCACCTCCCTAGGCAGCTCATTCCAGTGCCTGACCCCTCTATCCATGAAAAATGTTTTCCTAATATCTAATCTAAACCTACCCAGTCTCAGTTTGAGCCCATTCCCCCTTGTTCTGTCTCCCACTACCTGTGAGAAGAGACCAGCACAGCCTCTCCACAATATCCCTTCAGGTCGACAGCAATGAGGTCCCACTTCAGCCTCCTCTTACTCAAACTAACCATCCCCAGCTCCCTCAGTTGCTCCTCATAAGATTTATTCTCCAGCCCCTTCACCAGCTTTGTTGCCCTCCTCTGGACCCACACCAGCACCTCCACATCTCTCTTGCATTGCAGTGCCCAAAACTGAACACAACACTTGAGGTGTGGCCTCACCAAAGCTGAGTCCAAGGGGACAATCCCCTCCCTACTCCTGCTGGCCACAGCATTTTTAATACAAGCCAGGATTCCATTTGCCTTCTTGACCGCCTGAGCACACTGCTGGCTCATATTCAGTTCCTGTCTATTACAACCCCCAGATCCCTTTCTGCCAGCAGCTCTCCAGCCACACTGCCCCAATCCCGTAGCATTGCTTGAGGTTGTTGTGACCCAAGTGCAGGACCTGGCATTTGGCCTTGTTGAAACTCATCCCATTAATGTTGGCCCATTGGTTTAGCCTATCCAAGTTCCTCTGCAGAGCCTCTCTGCCCTCACTCAAATCAACATTGCCACCTCACTTGGTGTCATCTGCAAAGTTACTGATGACATTTAAAGATGTTAAAAAAAAGTGGTCCCAACACAGATTCCCTGAGGAACACCACTAGTGACTGTCTGCCAACTGGATTTAACTCCATTCCCCACCACTTTCTGGGCCCTCCTGCCCAGCCAGTGCTTTTTCCAGGAGACATATATATATACACACACACATACACACATATAATATTTTATTATGTTCTCAAAAAGACAGTAGAGAAAATGAGGGTTTTAATAAGAACAATGGAAACCAGTTCCATATGGAGCAATCTGAGCTTTCCCTTCTACCAAGCAAAACCACGAGATGCACCAGAAACATCTCTGCTTGGTTTCCCACAGATTTACACTTCCTGCGTGGCTGATTTGGGTGTCTCTGCTCCCTACTGCAGGAGAAGCAATTCCTGTAATGGGCACAGGCATAACTGATTCATCACTGTGTAGATTCATGACTAAATCTTTCATTCAGGGCATTTCTAATACAGTCTCTCTCTTCTCCAGATTGTAAAGAAATTATCAGGCAACTAATAACTTTGAGACTAACATACTGTTCATAAATTAATCTAAAAATTGTCCAGCAGATTCAAGCATTTTCAGCTAGGATAACATATATACATACTACAGGGTCACACATCTTGTTTCTTCAGGAAGCCAAGCCCCATAGTGTCCCAAAGGTGATCACAGGAATGTAGCAAAGCCAAACAGACAAGGCAGAACAGTTGAAAACCCATCACAGATCAAAGGCTGTGGGACCTGCTGAGGCTTCTCATTTCTCACTGCACAATCACTGAGTCACCAACTGAAAGACCTTCAGGGAGCCTCCTCTCCAACTAATGAACCAGTTCTCCTCCAGCTCAGCACTGCTAAAGATGTCAGGACTGGTTTAAGCAGAGCTGATTTTGCTGTAGGCAATGGGTAAGTGATCTGACATCTCAAGGTGCCTTCCAGTTCTATGGTTTTTCTCTATTCCTCTTTTGTGCAGAGAGGAAAATTTATTTCCTCTGTCTTCCAAGAACGTTCCAAAACATCCAGTCATCTTGTTAGCATAAGTAACAACAGGCTGGAGTGTTCATCTCATTAGTTAAACTGCATCCAATATACTACAGTCTTGGAAGACAGCTTTTGGCAAATCAGCATCTACATGATTAATTTTTTATCAACACATACATACTCAAGATTAATTATTTATCCTGGCAGAAACCCTTAATGAGCTATAATGCAATGGGAACCCAATGTTAAGTAGGCTAACAGTACTGAACAGCAACCAAAAAAACCCAAACCCAAAACCAAACAAAAACAAAACAACCAAACAAAAAACCAAAGAAAACAAAAAAACCCCCAAAACTCCCAAACAAAACCAAACAAAAAGAGGAAGGTTATCTTAGAGCTTGTGATTTTACTCCTCTAGTACACCCCCCATTGTCAGGATGTTATCCTGTTAGCAGAACAAATTCTGAACTCCCACCCAAAGCGACAGCCTTTGTGGTCAGCCCAAATCTCCTATTTCGATCCATTTTTGTACGCAAGGATAAAACACAAGCACAAAAATGGGAATAAGCTACTGTATTTTCATTCTGATCTACTTCCAAAGACAGGCCAAAACTGTGATGCTATGCTTGTACTTCATCAGTAGTGTCACTTACTAGAACAGCCATTTCCAGACATAAATACTTCTTCCAGTGCTTTTAGCACACAGGTGAGAGTAGGTGGGTGGTAACATTTAAAACCAAACAGAAGCAAACAGCTGCAGCATGTTGGCAGTGGGGCAGTATCAGCAAGCACCAGGGTTTGTGCTACAGTAATAAAAAGGTGGAGCTCATAAACATCTTCTTGACATATGCCAATTGGCAAGTGCTACCTTAAGGCCTGTGTCCTTTCGACCACGAGGTTTCCTCTGCTGTTTTGTAAAATGTACCTATCATTTTTTTGTTTGTTTGAGCAGTTTTCTCAGTCAACTACAATATTTAACTGGAAAACTGCCATCTGCTTCCTTGACTGCTCAGAGAGTGGCATCAACCTCTCTGAATGGCAGCTGCCATCTGCCAGACAGGCTGTCACTCTCCCAAATCCTTAGGGCTATTTTAGGTCTTACAGCTGTATGACAGCAACGTGTACTGTCAGGCTAGCTTGTTGCTGTACAGTTTGTTGCTATAAGAACAAAACAACTTCTATGTGAAGCCTATACTGGATAACACAATATATATAAAGCACATAGATTAGGCTTCATTGCTCAACAGCATTCACAATGACTCAGTGACATTCCAAACTGTAAATAACATTATTTTCTGCATCTGAGATTAAAACTACAGTGACAACAAGACCCTAATGGAATGAGCTGCATTTACTTTTCCCTATTTATAAACAAGTGAAGGTAATTGTTCTGACAGTTATTTAAACTGCAAAATTAAAACCAGCTATCTCCTACAATATCCCTCCTGTTTCCAACTATCTGTTACTACATCATCTCCTAATAGCTTATGGCTAATTGTTGATCCACTCAATTTATTCATGTTCATCACCATGATAGAGAAGTCCATAAAGAAGAGAGGGAAAAAAAACGTTTGCAGAGGGGCTGTCTCATGGCTGAATCTTATGTTGCCCAGTTTAAGTTGACCAAATCCTCCTGCGACTAAAGAAACCTCTTAATGTGGAATACATTTAATCACAGTTAGCTACCAAGAGACCATGTGGTGGGCAAGCAAAAACTTGCAAAACAGCAGCTTCCATTTCTAGAGGTCTCAATTCATCTGAATAAAAGCAACCACTTTTGAGATCTGCCAGAACACTTGGCACCTGTGTAGGGCTGGCAGAGGTGACACAGGGCTGACAGAAACTTGACTTCCCTGGTGTTGCAGGTGATGCTGAGGCAGGAAATGATGCTAGAGATCTCCAGAAACACCATATTTAGTGATGAATGATGCCTCACATCACTTCCTTTCAATCCTTCTCATATTTAGTGATGAATGATGCCTCACATCACTTCCTTTCAATCCTTCTCTTGCAAGAAAGAATGGCAAACAAATGGCTTTTTCACATAGGACAAATCTAGAACTCCATGTCTGGAATAATTCTCTGTTATGCTGGGGGTGAGCTTGTTTACTTTTGTTTTATTCACCTGCTTGGAAATGCCTGGTTGGAAAACACTTTGTATGCTGGGCCATTAGGGATAAGTAAAATTATTGGAAATTGGTGTTTTCAGATGAGGTATCAAATATCTGACTTGCATACTGATACATTGCTAGCTTAAGTGTTCTTATGCCTTATAAAAAGAGTTTACATTTTTTTACCTTAGCTAAGACCTGCAAAGAGTTTTGGTAACTTAACACTGATGGAAGTGAAGTAAATTATTGTGTATGCCAACATGAAAGCTAACATGACTTGAGTATGCCTATGGAGGGCTGAAAATCATGGACATGATCTTTAGGAACATCATTCTGACTCTTTTATGTACTCTAAAGCTGAATTATGTAAAAGGAGAAGTAGAAGGATGTTGCACCCCACAAGGAAAGCCTCAAGAATACATGCTTCTCCCTTGGTCACTTCATTGTTTTGAAAACACTGCTCTGCAAGATTTGTTATCTAAAGACCATTTCTATAGTCACGAACACATAGAAGAGCTGTTACTATATAGACATTCCATGTTTAGGGTTCAACAAACCAACTGTGTCTACTGAACTTGGAGGTTTTTGTGTCTAACCTCAAGATACCCCCATGGCAGCTGAGTGACCCAGAGCAGAAGTCCTCAGTCCATTGCTCGTCAGTAGCCACAGTTAACAATAAAGGCAGAGTCATTTCTCCGGATAGTAAGAACAGAATTGGATAGAATTTACTAAAAGTGTTGCACACAAAGAAGAATATTAGAGTCCAGATATTTTTTTTAATGTTTTTGTAAAACATAATAAAGTTTTTGACCTGTTTACATTATGTAAAATATAAATGTAATGACTGATACTTCAGATGGGTCTTTTTTTTTTTTTTCCCCTAATTTTGTTTTGCCACAAACACATCATAAAATTTTCATGGGTAGATGCTTGTTAACACCTACCACAGCTGCAGTCACAGGACATCCTAAGACCTAAAAGAAACAGCAAATATCCTGGATAGAAAGGGGACCATGGCAACAAAAAGAATCCGCCGCAGCTCTTCCCCAGTGCTGGGTAGCTAAACAAGAAGGCATTTCTGCCTTCTGCTGATTGTGGGCTTATGGCCAGAAACTAAACAAGAATCAACTGTCAGTGAATATTGGTTTGCCAGGGGAAGAAACAAACAGCAATTGTTGAGCTTTGTGATAACAAAATCGCACTGCGGTAAGAAATGCTTGTACTAAGGAAACATTTCTACAATGATAGAAATGCCTATAGGCAACACAGAAGCCTTTGTCATGTCTGTGAGCTTATCCCCAGGGGGACTCCTCAGGCAGAAATGTTCTTCAGATTATAGTTAATTTTTTACATCAAAATTCTCAAACCATCTGGCCCATGACAATCTACTCTCCCTACTTACGCTATGGAGTCCTCCTTGGTAAAACGTTTGGGCTGCTTTACAGTGACAAGATCACAGAATGAAGCAGATTGGAAAAGACCTCTGAAATCCTCGAGTCCAATCCCTCACCCAACACCTTCTAATTAACTAAGCCAGGGCACTAAGTGCCTCATGCAGCCTCCTCTTAAACACCCCCAGGGATGGTGACTCCATCGCCACCCAGGGCAGCCCATCCCAATGCCAATCACTCTTGCTGTGGAGAACTTCTTCCTAACATCCAGCCTGAACCTGCCCTGGCACAGCTTGAGGCTGTGCCCTCTTGTTCTATCCCTGGGTGCTTGGCAGAAGAGACCAACCCCAGCTGGCTACAACCTCCTTTCAGGTAGGTGTAGAGAGCCATGATGAAACTGAAGGATGCCCCAGAGATTCTCAAAAAGCCATTTAAATTAAAGGCAAAGAACACTCCCACCTTCCAGATCGATTCAAGCCACAAACACCACAAAGAACAGAACAATGCATGAAGATTCTTCTTGGAGTCTTGATAGACAGAAGGTTAAGAAAAAATGACACAATTTCACAAGAGTCACAATCCATCACACTTCTCAAACCATCACATCATCAAAACCATTGCTGCTATTCCCAAAATGTCTCAAAAGCACCTTGTTTACAGCAAAGCAGCCACACAGATTTTCAGGTGGAATGATTCTACTTGTGGCACTTTAAAACACAGCAGAAATACAAATAAGGCTGATGTAAGACTGCCAACAGACAAAATAATTAGACTTTGAATCCCTAAGGATGTGCAGTCAAAAACTTTGTAGAAAAAGGGACTGCATTGAGTTAAGAGAGCAAAAATAGGCAGGTTTGGTGCTATAATGCTGTGTTAAGTGCAGCTCTTAATCAAGGGCTCAGTGTCCAAGAGACAGGCACACTTCAGAGCTGCTTGGAAATTTCTGAAAGCATTTTTTTTTTTTACATTTGTTCAAATTAACTTGTTCAGGGAAACTCCATTTTAAAATGAGACATTTTGATATAGCTGAAAAGTTCCATTTTAACATCCTTGTAATGGAACTTTGTTTTGGGTTTTTTTGTTTGTTTGGGGTTGTTTTGTTTTTTTAACGAGGCTTAGCTTTCAGTGGAAACTTAATTAAAAAAATTTAAAAGTTAAAAAATCTGAATCCATTTAACTAAATAAAATAATCCATCGGACACAGATAGTTAATCTACTATTTCTCCCAAAAGAATTTGTTCTATTAAAAAAAAANTTAATTTTTTTTATAAAAAAAAAAAAAAAAAAAAAAAAAAAAAAAGAAGAAGAGGAAATTCACTTCTGAAATTTGAAAGCAGACAAAGTTTTGGAAGGATGCAGTACTCAACAGAACAAAACACCTCAGTTTTACCCAGCTTTCCAGTATCAGTCTTGACCTTGAGAAGTTGGCCTTTGTGCACTGCAGGGCTTTCACAGCCACCAGAAACCACAGCAACATATGCTGTAACAGCGTGGTGCCCCTTTCATCCTTGGTTAAATAAAGTGCTTACTGGCTCATCTGCTGACAAACTGGTAGCCCCTATGGTTGGGTTCCGTATATCCTCTGTGAGATTGTAAGACTTGCTCTGGAGGTTTAAAAAACACAATATATAAACAAGACACTCATCAACCTGTGGTTGCAAAACACCAGATTAGGAAAAAAAAAAAAAAAGAAGAAAATGCAGCTGAAAAGCTCTGTTAAGGCTGTTCCAGAATTGGTTCTCTGAGACAGAGGTGGGCATTTCTCCAAGATTACCTCTAATTTCCTAGGGACAAACACTGAATGATGCAGTTCCCAAGTGAGTCATGGGCTGAATTACGAGATTCTTTTCCAATAAAGGGTCACATCTTTTCCCACTGAAGCCTACAGCCCAACTCTGGCATGTTACACCTAGATCCAGTTTACCTAGTCCAGCATAGAGCCGCCTGAGATGTAGTGCTGTGATCTCTCTTGCCACAGATAGACCTCAATTGGCTAGTTTAAAACTAAATTGAATATGTCTGCTTTACTTTGCAACCACTGCAATGTCCAGTAAAAGGCTCTCCAGGGTCAGGACCCTCAGGAGATGCCTGCTGACAACCCTGTGATGTGTGCTTATGGGGACGCATGGGACTGTGCGGCAGTGTTCCTATGCAAAGGACAAAAAAGAATTATCTCCCCTGCAGACAGCAAGGCCACAAAATAATGAGGGGATGGGAGCATCCACTCCTTCACAGGTAGGAGCTGCTGACCTCCTTGGCTTAGTAGCTGGAGCTCTGCATAAATGGTACAGGCTATCTTGCTCTGTCTGGCAAAGCCCTGGAGAGCTGGTCCTAAAGCAGCTCACGTTCAGCATCTCTCAAGGCCCTGATGAATTTGAATTACAAATAGTCAGGTAATAAAATAATACATATCTTAGAGAAACTAATGTAACATCGGTCTGTAGCAGTAAACAGGCTGTGTTTTCTTGATACATCTTGTAAACTGCAGGCTTTCAGCATTCAAGGAGAAAATGTGCTGCCCTTTAACCACAAATTTCAAAACTGGAGCTAAAAGCTACCAACTATCAGTGCAAGATGCTTAATTTTTCAGAAGCACTGATTGTTCACAACTACCATGAAAACTTTTGACAATCAGGTTGCTTGGAGGTTAAATATCTTCATGCCAAGTTAGTTACTAATTATTAAATGCCCAAACGCTAGACTCAACCAGAACTCATACAGCAATTTGATATAGCAAATCCTTACACCTGGGTTTTAATCAGGTCTTTCTGTGAGCACCACACTTTGAGTTTACTCCTGTCTCTGCTAGTCAGTGATAGCCAATTTTTTTTCAAAGTGCTGGCCTTTGGGAAAGGAAATTTTTCATATATCTTTAGAGAATTAGTTTAGTTTGCTGTGTAGAACATTCCAACAAATTGCTAAACTAAAATTAGTTTTCCCATGTCATAATTTTGTCTTCTCAAGCCCTAACTAAGCCATGAGTGTTAAAACACTCAGAACCTGTTACAGTTAATAGTTTCATTATTCATGTATTGCAATTAAGCAACATTACCAGCTACATACAAGCTCTCTATCCACACTTAAAGTGGATTCTGAGGTTTCAACCTTAATTTGCAGCTGTATTAATTTCATTTAAAGTAAAAATGAACAAAGCTAAAGCCAGAAAATCATTGGTTTCTTGACAATTCAAATTACTTACCTGTGAACTGCCCATTTTTGCTTAGCCCAAGTGTGGAAGATGCAACTCTTCTGCTCTTCAGTAAAATAAGCATTCAGGTGGAGTAGTCAACTTTTACTAGAGCAGCTAATTCCTACCCAACCCTGGGTTAATCAATAACTTCTGACATTATTTAAATTCTAGTCATTTCAAGGTGGGGTATATTCATCATTCTGTGGTGGCTTTATTATCCCTGCTATCTACCATCACATCCTGTTGGCTGGTTTCTCCAAGGAAAAAAAAAGAGGATTTCACCATATAAGCCTTGAGATGGTACATACAAATTTATCTAATTGTTATCACAACGATTTAAAACATATAGCTATGGTAGTGCCCAATGGCAGCTTTCCAAACATTTGAGAAGGAATGATGCCTCCTCTGAAGAGCTTAGATCTTATGGGATTTAGTGGCATTTGTCATTAAGAATCTTCAGCTCCTACAAAATATTTCAAACAAAACCTCACTGTTTTTATTGGGTTTACGTGGCAAGGTTTTGGTAGTGGGGGAGCTGCAGGATGGCCTCTGTGAGAAAAGATTTGGGGCTGCCCCCATGCTAGACAGAGGCAAAATGGACCTGCCACTGCTGGTGGTGTCTCTGTGATAATGTGTTTAAGAAAGGGTGAAAAATACTGCACAGCAGCTGTGAGAGAGGAATGTGAAAAATGTGAGAGAAACATCCCGGCAGACACTAAGGTCAGTGAGGAAGAAGGGGGAGGAAACTGCTCTGGGTGCTACAGCAGAGATTCTCCTGCTGCAGGTGGTGAAGAGCATGGTGATGCAGATTGGACTCCTGCAGCCCACGGAGGTTAACTGGGAGCAGATAGCCACTTGCAGACCATGGATGACTCCACACTGGACCAGGTTCCTGGCAGGACCTGTGGACCCATGGAAAGAGGAGCTCACACTGGAGCAGGGGAAGAATATGAGGAAAAAGAAGCAGCAGAGACAAAGTGTCATGGTCTGACTGCAACCCCCATTCCCTGTCCAGCTGCCCCACTTGGGGAAGGAGGTAGACGAGTTTGGAATGAAGTTGTGAAGTTGAGCCTTGGAAGAAGGTGGGCTGGTGGTGGTTTCAGTTTTTTGTTCCTCTCAATCCTACTCTATTTTTGATTGGCAAGAGAGTAAATTACATAAAGCCCGTTTTGCCCATCACGACAACTGATAAACTATCTCCCTGTCTTTATCTCAACCCACAAGCTTCTCAATCTTATTTTCTCCTCCTGTCCTTTTAAGGAGGGGGAGTGAGAGCCAGCTAAGGTTGTGCTTTAGACCTCAGGTACGACACCCAGAGAAAAATAAAACAAGTATATGTGAATGTATAGAAGTTTGGGGGGGGGAAGTATATACATGACACTTAAACAGTAAGAACATCACTGTGTTAGTGAAAGTGCTGTAGTAATTATAGGTTTTAAATGGTTTGATAGCACTTACCTGCAAAGACCTTGCTACCATTCAAGCACTTAAAAATAAACAAGCTTTGATGATGGTGTTTGAAGATATGCAATGTACAAGTCAAACGTAAGCACGAAGAATTTAATCCAGAATTCTATGCTTTGTGGCAATATACTGTCTCAAAGGCATCTTCAAAGCCTTCAGTGAGCTGAGAACTACCCACTTTTTTGTAATATTTTTGGGAATAAAGCCATCCCAACTGACATTAAAAGAAGCAATAAAGTTGGAGAGAAAAAAAAAATCTGCAGGTTTTCTCTGGAATCTGTGAGGCCAGAGGGAAATCCTGAGCTCAAATACAGCCTGGCAAGCCTACTGCTTTTAGTGGTTTTGAGTGAAATACAACAGTCCAGAAGGGGCAACTCAGTAAAGGTTTAAAACAAACATCAGATTGACTCATACTTTTATCTGGTGTGCAGGCAAATGTTCTGTCCAAACATGGTATTAGTAGGAAAATGATGTGTTTCTCTCTGATCAATTCGATTGACTTAGCTTACGTGTTGGGAGTTTAAAAGTTTGCATATTTATCAAAAATTAAGGCTGGTATGGTACTAGCCAATTCTGTAAGTAATAGAACTGATACACTCCAAAACACCTGAAGATTGTACTCCTGTGAGTGACATATTCCAGGCAATGAGACAGAAGCATCTCTTGGTATCTTGTGAAGGGAGACAACCTCCAGCTATTTCTTCCTTCTTTTGCCAGCAGAAGACTGCGGGACAGGTTTTTTGCCACAGCAAGATCAAGCAGGCTGGATGGAGAGGACAAGGCACTGAGGGCTTACCAAAGGGTGCTGTAAACATTCTCCTCTGAAAGGCTGTGGTACAGATCAATAGCAGGTTCTTTTCCCTAGGGACTTCTTCAGTAGGAGATCCTGGACAGAGCCACACACAGACCAACATGATCCGAGCAATACCCATTTATTGGATATGAACATGCATTTATATACCCTTCTATCAGACTGTTCAAGCCAGCCCATTACAAAGCAATTGGTCCAAATCATTAAGGGACAAGCTGTTGCCCCAAACAGCTGGCCCAAATCACCCAGGTACAAACTCTCATGGAATTCTCTAATTGGTGTAAATTATTAAAGGCACAGGCTGTAAGGGACCAAATGGATAGCTCATCACTATCTGTTCAAAACGCCCCTTGCTTTGCTTTGAATCTTCCCCTTGTTTTGCTTTAATCCAGGTGGTTATTGTAGCTCTTCTGCAGGCTGTAGCCTGTGTCCTTGGCTGTTGTTTCTCATTCCTCTGGGGGCTGCTTACAGGTGGTATCTTTGGCCCTTTTTCATGTGGGCTGTGAAACTTCAGCTCAAAATTGGCAGTTAGCACAGCTTGGATTGCTCACATATCCAGTTAATACAGAATGTTTCCCTACACAGATCTACTAAGCATCAGACTAGGGGCAGCAATCTCTGAACCAGGACTGATTATCTGTGAGCACCAATGCACGTCAGGAAAAGCCATAAAGGAATGGAGAAGGCTACACACAGTGCCCAAGTTCCAACATAAATCTGTTCATTGCTGCCACTTCCTGAAGGAGCAGATGGGGAAACCGTAAACTGCACAACACTCTACACATACGTCCCCATCCAGAGGGGCAGAGCTGGGAGAAACTGGATGTAGTTTTAATGATATCCTGTGGTTTGTAATAAACCATCATCACCCTGATCCTCAGTGCTCACTGTATTTTACATACACAATTTAAACCAATGTTATTTTAACTCCAGAGTTCAATGATCTCAACTGAAAGTGCAGGAGTTTAGAGTGTTTTATTTATGACCTTCATTTAAGTGAATTCTAATCAGTTGCCTGCAAATTCTCAAGCTCATTAATAAACAAATAATCAAATAAACAAATAAACAAAAAAACAAATTTGGTTGTATGGTATCCTTTCTGATAAAAACTTTCAATCCTGTTAAAGATCAAGTACTTCCACTACTGGCTTCTAAAATCACAGCTCTGGTCAACTATTCTCTCTCTCTCTGAAGATATACTCTATGTGATAGTTTCTTTCTGATGGATCTATTTTTTTCTTCCCTTTTGCCAGCGCTATCACTGAAAACTCTGAGGGAGCTGATAAAAATATAAAGGAATACTGCATACATCACTGTTATCCTGAGCACCTGTATTTTTAGCTTGTGGATTCTCATGTCTGTGTCCTGCTACAAGTATAATTCAGGTGCTGGTGACACTAGCAAGATAATTTACCTCAAAACCATTCAAGAAAAAAAACCAAATGTCCTGCCCTATAAAGAGGTGTGTCTAATTACTGATATCAAAAGCAAACAGATAGTACCAGCCAAAGACCTGTACCATCTGGTTTATGTGGCAATGGGCAAGGTAAAAAGGATTTCTTACTAGTGTCTTTTCATAGTTTATTTATAAACCATTGTAGGGTGTGACAAAGAAGGGCTCCTAAGAAACCTAACAACTGAGTTAAATGATTGGAGGGATGAGGTCAGATTCACAGGCTGTGACTGTACCTGGATTGAATCCCAACAGTGATATGGGCAGAAAGGCATTATAGGAGACTGTGGTGATAATGTGAGCTGCCCACTAACTTCTCAGCTGCAAAAGTCTATGCATGTGGGCATGATGGGGCACATCTGCCAGTGGAGGCTTTGTGGCTGCAGTTATATAGAAGTGGGATTCTAAAAGCACCAGTTACACTGAAGAACTGTGCCTGGAGACCTACTAGAAGATAGCAGAACGTTGTTTCTTTATATTGCTGTTGGTCCCCTTTCACCTCTGCCACCACTTCTTCGACGTTATTAGAGAACGCAGGATAACAGCCCTAAAAAATAAACGGCTTAAGTGATCAGGGCCTCACTTGCTTTATTTGTTCTACCCATGTCAAATAATTCACTAAAATGTTGTGTAATGTTAAAGATAGAGCCATTCCCTCGTCCTAATCTGCCTGACACTTAACCAATTAAAAAATGATTGTGTGTGGGAAGTTTGCACTGATTTTGACACAGGCAAGACTTTAAATAACTCACAAGAACCCAGATCATAAGGACTGCTATTTTATGTGAAGCAGCTTCCTTGATGGTATTTACTCACTTGCTCAAGATCCCCATGACTAGGATGGGCTGCTGCTGGTACTCAGCTCTGCAAGCTTTCATAGTCCACACAACACAGACAGTGTAGTTGGGTTGCCACAGCCCAGAGCCACTGCTAAACGAAATGTTTCTGCTCCAGTACCTGCCATTGCTTTAGAGCAGTCACTACCATGGTATAGAATCACAGAACAGTTTGGGTGAGGAAAGACCATCAAAGGTCATCTAGTCCAATTCCTCTGCCTGTGAGTCAGGGATATCTTAAACTGGATCAGGTTGCTCAGAGTCACGTCCACCCTGACCTTGAAAGATTCCAAGGACAGGGCATCTACTACCTCTCTGGGCAACTAATGTCAGTGTTTGACCACTTTCATTGTAAAAAAAAATGTTTGTTGTATGTAGTCTAATCTCCTGTTAGGACAAGGGCTAATAGCTTTAAACTATCTCAACACACCCTGTTAAAAAAACCTGTCTCTATCTTTCTTTAAGCACTAAAACACTGCATTAAGACCTACCCCGAGCCTTCTCCAGGCTGAACTACCCCCAACACTCTCAGCCTGTCCTCCCAGATGTTCCAGCCCTCTGACAATTTGTCCAGGTGTATCATGAACTGCATTAAGAATCTAACGTTAAAATGAGCAAAGCAAACAACGGAAGTATTGTAAAGGTGGATCTGCTTTCAGTCTGTTGTCAGTCCATGGACGGCTGCGTTGCTGCATCGGAAAAGCAGCCAAGGCGAGGGATAACCTTCTCAAGGCACAAGTGCCCGTGCAGTAAGGCTCGTTTAGAAGCACAGCGTCTGCCAAGCTTCAATACTCCTCCTCTTGCTGCTGCTGCGACCGAACGCACGAGCTGCGAGCACAGACCCCTCCTCCGCCTGCAGCGCAGTGGCTTATTGAAAACGTCCGAAATAATCTTCCCTGCCGCTCCGCCAAGCTAAGGAAAGAGGCGACTGATTCTGTTTGACCCAGGACGCAAGACACATCCCCCCTCCGACCCTTCACCGTGCGCATGTGTGGCTGTCACACGCCGCTGGCAGCCGTACCCTGCTGCCCACCGCCCCTCGCCCTGCCGGAACTGACGTGTCAGCTCTTCCGGGGGCGAAACGCGGAAGTGGCGGGAGGTGGCTGCGGCGGGCGGCCGAGGGCAGGGCGGCCCCTGGGCTAGCGCGCCTCCCGGCGGCGGGGTCTCTAGGCGCTGCTGGGCCTCCTCGCCATGAACATCGACGTGGAGTTCCACATCCGCTACAACTACCCCTGGAGCCGGCTGCCGGCCAGCGTCAAGCAGGTACCGGCGGGCGGGTGGGCAGGGTGCGGGCTACTGAGCTCCTGGACCGGGGAAGCGGAGAGTGGGAAGACGTCAGGTGGAATGCAGAGAGACGTAGAGGCTCAGTTTCGCCTGCCCTGGCGACCATGGCGTGTCTGTGGGGGGCTGTGGGTGCGGGCGTGGGGCTTTCTGTGGGAACGTGAGAGGCATCTGCGGTCCGCTCCTTAAGATGGGGTAACGTGAGGGGCCCTCAATGGAAAGAGTGGGCACGCGTGTGGTGTCTGGGGAGAATGGGTTTCACAGTGTGCGTGAGGAGTGGGGCATGTAGGTGTGTGTTCGAGGCGGGAAGCTCTGTGAGGAGAGCGGGACACAGGGTGCTTTGGGGTCTCTGTGGGAGTGTGGGATTTCTCTCAGTTTGTACAGCTGTAAGACCACCTGAGGAAAGTATCCCTTACGCAACCGCTGGACAGTGTGAGCTGAGCCAGTACACGTGTGAGCAGAGAGACTTGTGCAGCTTGGTGTTTGGTAGCCAGGGAGCTGGCAGTGTGTGGCTCATGGAAAAGAAAACAACATGAAATATTGATTTGCTGGATTTAATGGGCTTCTGATAGCCGAGAAGGATTACTCTGTCACGTCAAGAGAAGGTTTTTGTCTCCAGAGTCTTGTGCTGCTTGAAAGCTGGTGCAGTTAAACAATTCCTGCTCTTGCACCAAGGAAGGTTGGAGTGGATGAGCGAAGGCTGCAGGCCCTGAGTAATTGAATTCCTTGAGTTTGAGGTGTCAGGAGCTGTAAGAGGGGTATGAATGATGATTTCTCTTTACCTGTCCGTCTGAGTGCCATACCGTTGGCTTTGTAATTCAGAATAGAAAATATGCTAGTACTTAGTGGGTTATTTAATTTCTGGAACACTGCTTTGTTTATTTAAGCATCAGAGTAGGTTCTTAATGTTTTCATAGTTTGACAAATACTTAGATTGCATTTTCGATGTTTTATCTATTAGAGACCCTGTCTGATATCAGGTATTTCTTTTCTAATGCCTGATTCTGCCACATTTCTGCAACTTTGTTCTGTATCCCAGGTATACAGTAAAGTGCCTTTTAAGGATTTTTGTTTTTTAATGTGAGCATCAATAAGGGACTTGGGAGAGGGAAAGGGGAAAAACTTTGGAGGCAGAGTAAAAGAGCAGTATGAAGAATTTGGAGGGGTCAGCTTTTGAGATAAGGCATTAAAGCACCAACCAAACTTCTCCATTCATCTTCCTTTGTGGTGGTCAGCCAATGTGCTATGCCTATGCATTAATCTTGTGACTTGAGGTCACAAGATTGGTTTAATTGCTGAAGCCACAACTTGAGTTTTTCATTACTTTTTGCCTTATAAGCTTCTTAGGTGCATCAGTTGAAGTTTCATGGGTCATTCACCATGCTTAGTTTGTGCTATGCTAATTTTGGGTAATTCTTGAAGGTAGCAAAATGCTTGAATGCTTGGTAAAATGCTTCATGGATTGTGTCTTCCAAAAGATTGGAGAGTTAGATGCTCCTTTTTNTTGTTGCTTAACTCTTATGTAGAGACACCTACATAACTAAAGAGAGTTTTGATCTCATACAGAGATTAAAGATGCTATCATGGTGTTGAACAGGAGGACTCCCTATGTAATTACAACTGCCTGCATATGTTTCCTCATGAGATATTTTGCAGTGGTTTAACTAAAAGGGCTTTTGTATATGTCAGCTAAAAGGTATTTATGTTTTCAAGGCTCTTGGAAACTCTCAGAGGGAATATGAAAGGCAAGTCGTACTCTACAGCATTCGCAATCAGCTACGATACCGGAATAACTTGGGTGAGTAAAGAAGCAAATTAGCTGCTTCTGTGTGGAAGCTGGTCTTTGCTGTAAAACTGCAAGAAGTAATCCTGTTCAAAGGTCCCTCCTTCCCTAAAAATAAATACTTTAAAGAGATAAAATGTTAAGTCTTGACTTTTGAGTCTATTTGGCAGCTTTTCTAGCGAGGGACTAAGTATACTGAGTTGGAAGGTGGAACTGAATTTATGCTGTAGTTATGCTGCCCTTTTCCAAGAAATACGTTGAGAGGATTTGACTAATAAAATAAAGTCTGCCACTAGATGGAATGCAGGCAGTGGCCCTGACTCACATGAGCTATTGGCTATGACCTTCAATTTATTTTGCATTGACTGCATCCATTCATCTTACTAAACCAGATAATAGTTTCACTAATTAAAAGAATTTTTTGTAGCTTGCGTGAGTTCTGTTTCAGTGTGCCTCTTCCTGTGACCTGTAAAAATAATGTAATCTGTTCTAATGTCATCCTTAAAGGCTGTCAGAGTAATGCATGTAGAAATCCCTGCACCACTTTTTTTTATCTTCTATCAATTATTCTTGATCCTTCTGTTGTAGTACTTTGTTTTAGTTGAACTTTATTGAACAGTGTAACCTTTTTGTTCTTCCCTTGTAGTTAAGCATGTCAAGAAAGACGAACGTAAATATTATGAGGATCTGTTAAAATACAGTCGAGATCATCTCATGTTGTACCCTTACCATTTGTCTGACATCATGGTGAAAGGTCTGAGGGTAACACCGTTTTCCTATTACACAGGCATAATGGAGGTGAGTACAAAACTATGGCAAGATTATGTGGTTTACTATCATAGAGATGTTCTTAATGCCCCCTGTAGCGCTTATGAGGCGGTGTGTCGTGGTTGGTTGGTTTTGGGTAGGACCTGCTAACAAGTTAAGGAAATGGAAAGTTTCTGGAGAACTTCTTTTACCTGCACTTTTTCGTCATTTCCCACCATTAGCCTTTTCAGAAATGAACTTTTGTTATGTGGATCTGAAGTGGGATTTACTCGAAGGCCAGTCATTCTCCTTTGATGTCTGATTTGTGCCTTTATTTTGCAGTTTGAAGGGGGAATACTTCATTCTGTTTAAAATAATAAACCAAAGAAAAATACTGGGTTTTAAAATGCATTTCAATCCTCTTCTTTTTCAAAAAAGGACACTTAACCACATTAAAAGGTTTTTCAGAAGCTTGAAGCAGATCCTTCTTTATGAGAACAAAGATGGTTCTGTTTTCTGCCAGCTCTCTGGCAACCTTCTTTTATTTTCACTGGATATCAGAAGTGCTTTTTTAGTTTTGTGTATAGTGATTGCAGACATAACAGATTAGTTGTTAGCTTATTCTGTTATTACTGCTAGCAATTCTTGTGCTGGGTTGTTTTTTTGTGAAGACAAGAGACAGGATTTTGTTATTCTTTCAGTGAGCTTTTTTAAAGCTTCCGTTAAACAGAAGTCTAATTTTTTATGTACGTAACTTATCATGTAATGATTAATCAAATAACAGGCAAATTTGATCAGGTAACTGACTTCAATAGATTTGTTTTAATTTAATTTTTTCTTTTAAAAAAGGCAGAATTTTGGGCATTTTTCTCTGAAATAACCTTCCTATTGTAACTTAAGTTTTCTTGTGTTTTTAAGGATATAATGAACAGTGAAAAAAGCTACGATTCATTACCCAACTTCACTGCTGCTGACTGTAAGTATTGCCAAGTTGCAATACTGTTTCCAGTGAACTGAAAATGAGGAGCTTCTGAAAATGAATTTGCAGGCATCTGTTTGCTTGAACATAAGCACATGAAGGAAGAGAGAGAAGCATTTTAAAGAGTGATATTAAGGACTGTCCATACAGAGTTTTGTCTGGATGGGCTGCACTGGAATTGGGCTGGTTTAGGTACAGATAGTTACATGCAAAACCTTGTGCAGCTTCTTGTCCTTGCTTGTATTGCATTCCTGCTTGGACTTACAGGTAAAAAGTCTTACTGACTGTGGTGCATCAGCAAGCTGAGTTGCTGGTCCTTTCCTGGTGCTTTTTTCAGCATGCGTTGGGCAGAAATCTTCAGGAAGACACTGGAAGACAATTGACATTCCTCAAAGTTAGTATCTGTCTGTATTGAGGGATGATGTACCAGAGAAGAGAATCTAGTATTTTATGACACTCTCGAAAGTGCCAGATGTTTTATCCTGTTTTCTGTTAGACTGTTGTGGGTATGGATCAGGGAGATGAGGAAAGCAAAAATATTGAACCTGGTGGATGAGAACAGAATAGGAGCGATAGCCACCTGGTAAGTCTTACAGAACAAAGTGTAAACTGTTGGCACAGACAGGGTATCAATCAAACCTGCTACTGGAAAGGTATTTATAGCTAAAGACCTCATTCAGGTAAAGAGTAGCCTGCAGCTTTTGAAAACAGTTGGTTTTGTCTTTGTGGTTGGCTAGTTTGTTTTTTCAGGACTGTCAGTTAACTGTACAAATTTGTCTCTATGTAGTATTCACACTGGGGAAATGGATAAGAAAAAACATTTCCTCAGCACCACATAACTTATAGTAAATCTGAGAGTATGAAGAGAGGAGAGGCCTCCTGATGTTTGTTTTTCCTTTGGTTGATGTTTTTTCACTTTTAGCAATTCTGTTATTTTAGCAGCAGCTTCAGGTCAGTGCCTGGTATAGTTAACATTTCCTCAAAAATGCACAAGTTGAAGTCAAAACTGGCATGGAATATAGATTAAGACTGATGAGTTCCAGGTCTGTTCATAGTTTCTTAATGGTTGAAGACTGGAGATTACTGAATTAAATTTTGATTTAGTTTAATTCAGCTGTATCTTGGTCATCTTCCTTAGAGGCTTATATGGCCTTTTGTGCTCTACTTATTTAGATTTATAATCTGGTGTAGTGTGGTCATTGTTAGGGGGAAGAAAAACTATTGACTGTGATCTCATACAACTTTAGTCCTGTTAATTTGAAGCATAGTTACTATCTGTCGAAGTGAGTGTAGGAAAGAAAAGGATTATTTGCTTCTACTCTGTTACTTGAGTGAGAAGGGGTTACTTTTTACCCTTATTTTCTGGTTTTAAATGCATGTGGTTCTCTGTAAAATTCAGTTACAACTGAGTTTAGCTCTTGCAAATATAGGAAGAAAGTAATTAAAAATATTATAGACGTAGGTCTGATTCTTTGAGGAATGTTTTGTGTATCTTCAGTTTAAACTTGTCTCAAGAGAATTAAAACCTTCTTTACATTTCAGGTCTAAGACTTCTTGGTATAGGAAGAAACCAGTATATAGATCTAATGAACCAGTGTAGGTCTTCAAAGGTAAGCTTGCCTTTAATTTTCTCTCTGTCTCCTTCACTTTTCCCTCTTCATATTATTTAATAGGAAATGAAGAATAGAATAATATCATTGGCCTGATTAGTTTAATAATGTGATGTAATGTATTGGTAATAATACTGTGTTTCCTGAAGTTAATAAAGAGTGAGTTCAGAGGAAGGCCACAAAGATGATCTGAGGGTTGGAGCACCTTTGCTGTGAGGATAGGCTGACAGAACTGGGGTTGCTCAGCCTACAGAAGAGTCTGGGGGGACCTTATAGCTGACTTCTGCTACCCAAAGAGGTCCTAGAGGAAGGCTGGAGAGGGACTTGTCATAAAGGTCTAACTATAGGACAAGATGAAATGGTGACAGAGATTAGGTTTAGACTGGATATTAGGAAGAAGTTCTTCAGTATGAGGGTGATGAGACTCTGGCATGGGTTGCCCAGGGAGGTTGTGGATGCCTCCTCCTTGGGCGTACTCAAGGTCAGGTTGGATGAGGCCTTGAGCAGCTGAGTTTAGTTCAGAGCCATACCTGCCCGTGGTGGAGAGGTTGGAGCAGATGATCTCTGAAGTCTTTTCCAACCTAAGTCATTCTATGAATTTAAAATCAAAATATTCTGAAATATACTTTTTTTTTTTAATCTTATATTTTCAGAGCTTTTACTATGTGGCACCAGATAATTAATGTCTCTGGGCTAGTATAAACATGGAATAGCAATACTGGTTCTAGTGGAATTATTTTATGTTCTCCAGTTAAGATCAGAGTTTATGTATTTTGGGACAGTCTTCAGTCTAGGTGTAAATTGAACAGGCATATGAACAACACATGGAAACACTGTAATAACTGCTGGTAGAAATTGACCCTTTAGTTGGCAACAGCTCCTGTCTTTCCTCGGGAGACTCTAAAGTGCTCCTGCAGTTGCTTCATGGTGCTCCTTTGACCAAAAGTGTCCTTACCAAAATAGGACGCTGGTAGAATGAACCAAACAGTAATGGCTATACAATGGAAGAGAAACTATTTAGGTCTATAAATGTTTTTTTCTTTCCTGGACTGACATTCACTGCACTTCATTAGCTCCATACTTATTCAGAATGTGGGATGCTTTGTCCTTTCAACAAAATAGGTTCCTAAAATGTTGTGTGTTTGTTTGTTTGGGTGTTTTATTTGTTGTTTTTTGTTTGGTTTTGTGGTGGTGATGTTGGTGTTGGGTTGGTTGGTTGTTTTTAAGATCACTGACCTTCTTTAAAATATCTCTTTTGTATACTTTGTTTGCTGTGCCCCTTACCTGTCCACATTGGGAAATGTCCTAGTTTACATGTGGACTTTGATACCAATGATAGAAATGCAGGGTTTTTAATTAAAACACATACTGCATGGATAAAAATACAGGTTTATGGGAAGACTTGACAGCATCAGATGCAAATAATTTTTTTTCCTTCCCATTTTCATATGATTTGAGAGAGGATGGAAGCTTTCACTAAATAAGGCTAATAGCATTTGTGTGTGTCCAGCCTGTGAAATCAAACTACTTAAAAACTGATGTTTTCAAAAATCAATTTGTATAAAGATAAATATTTGTCTACACATGTGAAATGCTCCTTATTACTATCTCAAATGGACTGTACCACTGCAGAAATTTTTCAGAAGGAAAACTGCTCATGATCTGTTACCTGTGAAACCTGTGGATATTGCTATAGAAGCATGGTGGGTTGTGCAGTCTGGCTACATCACTGAGGATGACATCAAGGTATTGTAGTGTGGATTTCATCTCTAGTTTTGGTTGAATGCTGGTAGCTCCTGAACACAGGGACTTTATTTTGTGTAGAGTTTGCAAAGATCATATTGCAGGTTTGTAGCAGCTTTTATGAATTGGAACTCATGGAAAATGTGATGTTTTCTTTGTTGATATGTTCTGCCCTCTCCCTCCTTCATAGTTTCTGCACTGTGTACCACGCTGAGATGGTTTAGTCTCAACCAGTCTGTGGTAACTACTGTGCATATTAATGTACTCTGTGGGAAACAAGCAACAAAATATGGTTTCTAAATTTTGTATGTAAGCCCTGACAGCTCAGTTTTGAATGAATCTTCACCTTCAATATAATTAAGTGTTAGTGGATTTTATTTTCTGTTTTTTCATTGTTTCTGACTTTTTTTTAAATTGTTGCTCTTGTAAAAGTTGAGTTGTTTCATTCTCATTCCGCTTCCATTTTCACAGTTTCTGCATGCAGTCAGCTAGTCATTTCATCTGGATGTAGTTCTTTCTTTCTAGGTGTTCAGTTTGGAACATGCTGAAATCAGAGATGGATTTTTTTTTGTTTGTTTTTTTTTTGTTTAGTTTTGGTTTTGTTCTGCTATTTGGAACATNNNNTTTTGGTTTTGTTCTGCTATTTGGGACATCTTTGGCAGTGGCTACTTATTTTCTGACATTCTATCAACCCAGAGTAATTAACTGAAGAACATCACTTTGATGCTGTAATGGACCTCTTTACAGAATGGTTCCAGTTGTGTGGCTGAACACTTAGTTTGAAAAGTTTTGTAAAGTGACCCTATTATACTATGGACCCGATGTGCCAAATAGTTGTTCAATTAAGTACAGTTTCTAGAGCAGACATAATTTTGTGCAGGGACAAGTGAAAAAAATGTGAGACTTCAATAGGAACTGCAGTGAATTCTTCAGTGCAATTATTTTGGTCGATGACATGCATTGCTTTTTCTAGTTTTGTAATACTTATGGAAGGTTTGAGACTGAAATGAAATCTTTCTAAGTAGTATTAAACGAGTTGCATGGACTCATTTCTACAAGAAACTAACATGATTTCTTTTACCTAGATTTGTACTACATCAGAGAAATCTGCTATTGATAAGATAATTGACTCTGGTCCTCAGCTTGCTGGTTCATTAGACTTCAATGTGGT